>JABFPM010003380.1:0-14480 GCA_022817325.1 Idris sp. 1 HC-2018 | reverse complement strand
TTTGAAGGTCATTGTCGTTACTCAATATATAGATATATTCATACAAATTTAATGGCTGACCCAAATTTGTCACCAAAATCTTGGTACAATTTATATTTCCTCTTAAAAATTCAGCCCTGACGTAAGCAAAAAAAATCAATACAAATGAAAGCGAGAGTTTCTCCATTTTGTCATTTTCTCCCCCTGTTCCAGTTAGCCTGACCTTCACGCTAGTTTGACCCAAAATGTCACTAGCTAGTAACCATGAAAAGTTCCGAGAAGACTCATGGGAAAATGATGAGTGAAAAAAAAAGAAAGCTAATCTTATCAGCGTGTGATTTCTCAGTCCGGAGTTTCAGCTGTCATATTGACGGTAACCAATGCGATAAGATTATTCGCTTCTAATGAAAAGTGTCGCAATCACAGAGTATAATTTTGAATCAACATTTTTATACATTTTTGTGTTCTGATTTGGTCACTGAACTATGTGAATAAAGATGAAGCTTTGGGTGAAGACTGAGAAGTCAAATTAAAAAAAATAGTTTTTACTGGTGACTAATGCCGAATGTTGGTTCTTTTGTTACAGTGGTGGCTCGTCCAAGATTATCGTGAGCAATCTTCCGGCGAATTTTGACCAAAACAATTTGGAGAACGTTTTAGGGATATGCGGATCATTTCAAAACTGCGAGAGATTGAACTCGTCGTTGCGGGACAACAACACCCAAAGCGTCATCGTTAGTTATGATACCCAAGAGCTAGCACAAAAGTATGTTCTAAATTAAAAAGTCGGCCAACAGAAATTAAAGCTAAAACACCCATTGTAATAGAAAATAAAAACAATTTCCAACAAATCTCCCGCTCTTATTTATTTTTGTAAAAAAAGGACTTTAAGTTGTCTTTGTTTTGTAAATAAAAGAGAGACTGCTAGTTATTTTGTTGACAACAAATATGATAGCTAAGATAACTGGTTTTGTTTGTGTTACAGAGCCCTCTCACAAATAAATGGCCGCGATTTCGAAGGTAACCCACTGAAAGCCGAGATGTCAAACCCAGAGAGTCGTAGAAGGAATCGCAATCAGCGCAGCGGTGTCGGCTTCTCCGGACTGCCGGGTTCCGGTCGGCAAACTGATTTCCCGTTACGCATCATCGTACAGTCCGAGATGGTTGGCGCGATTATCGGCAGACAGGGCACCACTATCAGACACATTACTCAGCAAACACGCGCCAGGGTTGATGTTCATAGAAAGGACAACGTTGGCTCACTCGAAAAGGCCATCACCATCTACGGAAATCCAGAAAATTGTACGAATGCATGCAAAAAGATTCTCGAGGTTATGCAACAGGAGGCTGCCAGCATGAACAAAAGGTAACGTCTTACTTTTTGTTCAATTTTTTTTGTTTCAAATACAGGAAACTTGAATTTTGTTATTAAATTGCAGTGAGACTTGCGAAATCACCCTGAAGATGCTCGCTCATAACAATCTGATTGGACGGATAATCGGCAAAGGCGGAAATACGATTAAAAGAATAATGCAGGACACCGAAACGAAGATCACGGTGAGCAGTATCAACGAGATCAGCAGTTTCAACCTCGAGCGCATAATCACGGTAAAAGGAACCATCGAAAGCATGAGCAAAGCCGAGGCCCAAATTTCGAGCAAACTCCGACAGAGTTACGAGAATGATTTACAAGCTATGGCTGTGAGTATCAAGAGAAAAAGAGTGAAATCCTGTGACATTTGGGCAGATTGTTGTTTTGTAAACATTTTGCTTGATAGAACAGGAAGATCAAAGATTGGGTACCGTGCTAATTTCGGTTTTCTATGAATATTGGTTCCGTTTAACCCAGCAACATATCTTTTATATTTAAGTTACATATACTGGAAATTTTCAAAATTTAAGAAAGATCCATCATTAGATTGATATCATAGGTGAAGAATGAATTTCAGATGTTGTTATTTCAAGTAACAACATTTGAAAGGAAATATCTCATTTTTTTAAAGAAGAAAGGATCACTTTAAAATTCCCTTGTAAAGAGAACTATACAGAATCTAAGATAACCTTTTCTTCCGCTAATCTATTATAGTAAAAGCTACAGAAACCTCTATGTAGTGATAACTTTGTAATTAATTGTAGATAATTGTTTTAAAATACAGACTAGCTATAAATATAAATATTGTATAGACAAAATTATAATGACTATGTGATAATTCATCAGCCGCAAACAATGATGTTCCCCGGATTACATCCGATGGCTATGATGTCAACTGCCGGAATGGGATACAGTTCTCGAGGTCCCGGCCTGTACGGTTCAGGTCCGTCTCCATATCCGTACCAAAGCAGCATGCCGACTCAGCAAGGTGTCCCCGCCGCCGACACCCAGGAGACCACTTTCCTGTATATACCGAACAACAGCGTGGGCGCCATAATAGGCACCAAGGGTTCGCACATCAGGAACATCATCAGGTTCTCCGGTGCTAGCGTAAAAATCGCACCTCTCGAGCAGGACAAGCCAGCTGAACAGCAGACCGAGAGAAAGGTCACCATAATTGGCTCGCCAGAATCACAATGGAAGGTTTGTATAAACAATGCAAACTACTAATTTTTCATTCTTAGACATTTGGCATTAATTGACTTTGTTTTCAGGCACAATATTTGATTTTCGAAAAGATGCGCGAAGAAGGTTTCGTCGCCGGAACTGAAGACGTGAGGCTGACCATTGAGATTTTGGTGCCAAGTGCTCAAGTTGGCAGAATTATTGGCAAAGGTGGCCAGAATGTTCGCGAACTTCAACGAGTCACTGGTAGCGTGATCAAATTATCGGAACAACAATCCACGCCACCAGCTGCTGATGAGGAAACTACCGTTCATATTATTGGACCGTTCTTCTCTGTTCAGGTAAGATTTTCAAAATATATTCATTTACGGAATATACCATTTATTAAATTATAACAAGTATAGCAGATTAAGAATACAGGACCAAATATCAACATGAAATACACAGCCTTACACGGAAAAATTTTCGGTACACTATCCAATCCGTAAACCGAACATCTGATGTACTTAGGTTAGGTACGTCAGCCGATCGTTTTTCGGGACAGCTTGCACACTCCGAGCGATCGTATTTTGATCGTTTATAGATTCACACCAACGAATGAAAAATGTACATAAAACGACCGGCCGATGTGCAAATTTGAGAGCAGCCGACCATCTCGAAATTAGTACGGCTAGCGTCCGCTGAGGGAAGTCTTGTGTACCGAAAATTTTTTCGTGTATTGAAACGATAGGTTATGTTTAGGTTGTAATATCATAAGACAATACATTTTAGGTTATTTTTAAACATAATAATTCTGTTTGAATCATGCCAGTCGAAGTTTTCTAATGACAATTTTTTTTATGGATATTGTCACTCCAAGTGATAAATATAATTTTAATAATTTGCTAACTACATACCATTATAAAGTTTGCACATCCATTCCATAAGTTTTTCATTTTCAAACTTCAGTTCATATCTATTGTATGTAGATGTTTGTTTAACCTAAAAAAAGAAAATCACATTACAAAAAATGTCTTGCTTTCTAATCTATAAATATATTTTCAAAGAAACTCAAGTTTGTTCGAAACCTTGATTTTTAATGTCAAAAAATGCTACTTTCAGTCGGCCCAAAGGAGAATCCGCTCGATGGTTCTTCAGCCACAAGCCGCTGGTAGCGGAACAGGCGTTGGCGCACGCGCAGGTCGCGGCAGCAGCCAAGAGGGCGTCAACAGATCGCGCAGAGACGGTAGCGCCACCTCGCAGCAGGGAAGCGTAAGCTCCCAGCAGACCGGCGCCGAGCAGTCGGCCCAACCGCAAAGTTCCTCGCCTACGAGCCAACCGCAGCCACCTCAGCAACAAGCGCAGTAATTAGAAAACAAACCCAGCGACAATGTTTTGTTAGACAAAAAAAAACAACAACAACAAACACCACACACAATTACACACACAAAAAACGAGTCCATTTTGCTGCCCGGACCGCGTACCCGGGAGCAAAGTTGTTTTTCCCTAATGGACACGACCACAACACAACCTTATTACCTCATACAGATTTAAAGAATTTAAAGTTAACAAAGGAAAATAAGTAATGATTAATTTGAAGATTTGAAGAGAAAGAGAGAGAAAGAGGAATTTAGAAGAGACGGAGATAGAAATAATTGTCAAGAGTGTGCATTAAGAGAGAAAGAAACAAATCTACGTATTTCAAAGTTACAAAGCATATACAGAGAAGAATTGAGTTTACTAATTATCCACAATTGCGTTTATATATATAACTGTTGTAATACATTTAATACTTACTGGTACTATATGTAATATGTAACATTATCATAATACTGATTACTAATTAATATTCAATTAATATTCTTATAATCACGTTTCAGTTCTAATTTTATTTTTAATTTTTTTTTACTTTCCCTACTTTTGTTTTGTCTTTTGTTTAATTACTAAAGTTGTTTCAATTTGCGGGGCCAATAAAGAGAGAGAAAAAAGCCGCGGTAGATGGCGCTTTTCAGCTCTTTTTCTTGGTCAAAGGAAATTTAGATTTGTAAAAACAAAAAAAAGTTGTTCGTTTTTTTTTAAGTTAGAAATTGAGATACGTGGCAGAACTGTTGTTACCGAAGCGACCTTTGGCACCGTCGATTAAGTGTTTTGTTATACCAAAGAGAACGCGGTCGCGGTCCTTCGTGCAACGCCACCTAGCGTGAGAAATTAGAACGTTCGTCGCCTTCGCGGACGTGACTCCGGCCGGCCGACCGGTCCGCTCCGCCGAACCGTTCGTTTTAATTGTCGTTTCCATTACAAAAGGGCCACACAAAGTAATAATAATAACAAAAAAACGAAAAAAAAAAATAATTTTCTTTTTTAATCACTTCAGGGATTTGAATGTAATAATGCGTGAGTGTGCGTGTGCTACATAATAACTATTAATTAATAAGTCACTAAATTTAATAACCGATTTAGATTTATATAGTCTGAAAAGACATGTGGCATTAAACCGGAAAAACAAACAAAAAATACTAACTCTCGATCTTGCTCCTTTTTGGATGCTGTTTTCGAAAGCGAAAAAAATTCAAAAAATTTAAAAAGGATGACAAAACTTCAACTACCAATTATGACGTCGCCGCACTCAGCGTGGATTGTCTTGGATCTTCCTTCAAAGTCGACGACTTTTTACAAAAAAAATTGCGAATTCACAGCGAAAAAAGAAAAAATGTTTTTGTACCAAATTAGAAAGAAAGACAATAGTGTTTTACCTGAATATTATTAACAAAATTAAAAAAGTTGAAATACAGTTTCAAACGTTCAAATTTTAGACTTTACATTTTTTCAAATTTCGCGGCTGTGAATTTCAGAGCGTGTTGGGGTTCATACTGAAGAGTAAGATTGAGAGCGAAGAGTAAGGCAAAGAGAGTTTATTTTTGATAAAATCAGTAGGGAGATCGACGCGGGATCTTTCTCTGTTAAAACAAAAAAGTTAACAAAAATTTTTCTTTATCAATCGAACGACGATTTTTAAAACCACGATCGGCCAGGCTGACACTGGCCGGTCGGTCGACGATTTAAGGAGGGCTAATTGAGTGCGTGAAGAAGGTTTAACGGGTATAGGCGGACGTTTTTATTATTAATTAATTATTGATTAATTAATTATCGGAGTTTTTTCTCTGTCTAATTTTAAAAAAAAGAAACTTGTCCAAAAGGACGGGGGTGGGGGTGTAATTGCCGTTTCGCAAATTTAATGTTTACAACCTTTCGCGCCGAGGTTGTCTCTTTCCAAAGCAATATATATATATAGATCCCCTTTTATATATATATGTCAAATATGTATATATTTTTAAAGAAAAGAAAAGAAAAAACCGAATTTTTAGCTGACAATTGGCGCGAAAGAATCGGCGAAACAGCAATCGAGAAGGGAATTAAAGAAAAAATAAGAAAAAAAAGAAAAAAAAAAGATGAAACTTAAAGCTTAAGAAGATTAATTAAAATAAATTGTTCACGTCGCGTGAAGTAGTCGGAAGTTCTATGAATTGTATAATAAATTAATAAATTAATATAAACGTCGTTGAATTATTTATGAAGTAAATAAGAGAAAAAAATGTTAACAAACGTTATTGATGATGAAACGTAATTAATTAATTAAAAAAAGGGTTTAATTAACAAGTGCCAAGGGTCTAAAAAAATATGAAGATACAATAGCTTTTTTTATTTTTTCCTCGAGTTATAATCAATTACTTTTTTTGTCAAAATTTAAATGTTACTTTTTTTTAAATGTATAATTGATTGCAGCTCAGAAAAACGGTTCAAAATAATCCAAATTTTTTGATTCGCCCCTTTTTGGCTCTGCTAAACTACCGCGCAAGAAAATAAAATTTTGAAACAAAAAAACTTTTAAAAGATAAACATTTAAAAAAATAAAAAAAAAAATAAAAATCAAGTTTCGGCCAAAACAAAATTCAAAGGATTAGACATGAAAAAAAAGAAATCCACCCTCCGACTTTTAGAAAGTAAGACACGAATAAGGACATTCGGCGGTACTCTCATTTTCATTTTTCATCGATTCTTCATTGTGCAGCCAACCCAAACGCACGCTCGAAAATGTACAAATAATTCTTAAATGAGAGAGAGAGAGAGAGAGAGAGAGAGAGAGAGAGAGAGAGAGAGAGAGAGAGAGAGAGAGTAAGTGAATGAATGAACAAATAAATAAATTAACTCACAAAATAACTTAATAAACTCGAGAGAGAAAGAAAAAAATTTATTAATTATCGAGAGTTGGGCGTGTGTTATCCGTGTGTGTGCTAAAAGAGAGTGAGAAAAACAAACAAACTAGATGTACAAAAACAAGCCGGAGTTTTTGTTGACTCCTTAGTAAGTACTTTTTTGAGGCAGAAAAAAAGTAATGAAAAGCAAAAAAAAGAATTTTTTTTTCATTAAAAAAAGATTACCGGTCTTTTAGCAAAGACAATTTGCTCGACCAAGCATCCAGAACATTTGAAATATTCTCCGCAATAGGCTGAAAAAACTCGAAAACAAGACTTGTGTATGCCAAGCGAGAATTCAAATAAAAAAAGAAAAAAAACAGAACAAGAAACTTGGACTGAGTGTCCGGTGGTAAGCGCCACCTACACTTCCAGTCGGAAATCTTAAAAACAACGTGTCACACTTTGCGTTGTTGCAGGAACGATTATTTTGGGATTTAGTATTAATATTACGGTTTTTCCGGCGTTACGATCATCAGGGTATAAATAACGAGTCGTAACTAAATGTTAATTAACGTTAAAGATAAGAGATTAAGCGGAGAGAGGGTAAAAAAAAACTAAGCGTCGTGGCGCTCCCTACTCTCCGCAAAAGAAAACCCCAAACGCGTGAGAAGCAATAGTCTGGGGTTTTTTTTGGATATACAGGGCCTTATCGTACAGTTGGGCATTGTTGTTGAATACGACATTTACTTTTTTCTTTTTTTTTCTTTTTTTTCCTTTTTAATTTACTTCTCCAAGTGATAGCAGATGATATATAGCGATAGAACGTAAGAAAGAGTTATACGTTGTAGTTTACATACATTTTTTAATATATGATCTATTCGAATTGTTGCCAATGGGCATTATTGCGGCGTCGTGGGCGCCACCTGTACATATTTTAAAATTACACATATATTCACTTTTCTCTATTTTTTTTCTGTTTGTTGAGGAAGCAATGACGAAGTTGTTCCACATTCCTTGAGTCAACCGTAATTATTGGCAACAAATAATACTAAAACCCAAAATTAATGATTAACCACGACTTTGGACAAGAAAAAAAAGAAAACAAAAAGAGACAGAAGTTAAAAACCGGGAAACAGCTTCCCGAAGACTTAAGGGTCATATATTTTATATAGATATAGTTGTAGGGTATCGACACACACGTCGACCGACAAAAAGGACACTGATCGAACTTGCTAATTCTAAACTTGCATTGGTTAGGCTAAAAAGATTGACGCTCTTGCTATCTACCTATCTAACACACACCAAGTGTATTGCGTATACGTTCGTAAAAAGAACCAGGGGCACAAATTGGCACCCTTTTTTTATTCTTTTTGTCGTTTTCGTTTATTGTAGCTCATAATGATAATAATAAAAAAAAATAAAAAAAAGAAGGCATATAGCTCATTTAAAAAAAAAATAAAAAAAAAATAAAAAAAAATAAGTAATCATAATACTACAAAGATGCTTATAGGCTCTTTAATTAATCCCCTAAGAAATTTACTCGTTGCAGTATAATTACTGGCTATTATTAACAAGTTTCTGGTTAAATCTTTTCGATGGGATTTGTTTTTTTTCTCGATTAAAGAGAGAAAAAAAGAAAAGTTGCAGAGAAAGGATGGAACGCGAAAGCTGATTCCGAGCGGGCAGAGGGCGCCACCCACGGCGTTCCCACCCCACCAAACCACAACAAGTAGAAGATAATAAATAAACGATGCGGTGTTTTTTGATCAAAAAACAAACAAGTTTTTTCTTTCTTTTGTTCTTATTTTCATTAGAGATTAATTAATTACATATATAAATAATCATTATTAAGGATTTACACAAGACATAGAAATAAAATACATAGTTGTTAAGGCTAAACTGATGGTACGCCTCTGGCCAATGGGACTTCAAAATTTTGATGAACTTTTTTTGGAAAGAAAAAGAAAAATTTTTTGTGAAAGACCCTCCAAATTCAGGCTACATTTTGGCCACACTTTCGGCAAAGAAAAATTTTGAAAAAAAAGAAAACAAAATTAGGGGGAGTTTACAGGCAAAACTGCGAAAAAAATTGTCCTGTTGGACAGACGGCTGCCGTCAGAATCTGGTTTAAAATTTAAGTAACAAGTGAGGAATTGCCCCTTGCAAAGAGGAAGGAAAAAAACGTTAGCATTTTGTGAGAGTGAGAGACGAACGACAATTCGTAATTGTACCCCTCACCCAAACACACAAACACACCACATTCTGCCAACAGACACGCAACACAAACACAAATTGTGTCAGCATTCTTTTTTTTCAATACTGAAATATTAGCATATAGGTTTTTTCTTATTAAGGGACGGATAATAAAAGGCATTTCAAGTTGTACCTACGTTGTAATAAATTTATAAAAGTGTTATTGAATTGTATGTAAAACCAGTCTTTCTTCGTTGCTCTTTTTTTATGAAATAAGAAATGGCGACACACAGACAGATCATAAGTGCAATAGTTATTACAATAGAACAAGGGTTTTTTTATTAAAAAAAAGTTGAATTACAGTGTAATCTGCGCAAAGTTGTTGACAATTTTTTGTAACCAATAAAGAAGCTATTTTACAATAACAATTTTGATAATAAACAAAATAAGAATTTTTATACACCCGCAGGACTCTACGTAGATTCCACTGTAATAAAAAACCGAAAAGTAGGTGAATAGAAAAATAAATAAAAAAAAAAAATGTAAAAATGTGAAAAAGCAAACTACCTCGCTCTGCAACAGAAAAATACACGACTTAGCTATACCTCACAATTACAGAAAGATCTTAGATGGCGTTGATGTCGCATTAAGAACTCTTTTCTTTTTTTTTTTCTTAAAATTATAATAATTTGTACACCACAACCGATAACTTACCTGCAATAGCATAGCCTGAATAAATCTGCCTGTTAAATTTATACAACATATAGATTTATATTTATATAGCATATTGTATAATGAATTTTTACTCCGTTAGTACGATGATTAATAAAAACAAAAAAAAAACAAAAAAAAGAAAAAGAGAGTAAACGAGTTAATGAATTCTTTTTTCGCAGCTTCGCAAAGTTACCTTTTCATATGCCACCCGCAAGCTATGTTTTTACTGCTCTTTTTTTCTGAGATAACATATTTTTTTGCAAATTATCGTCGACTAAACAACTATTATTATTGTCTAAATATATTTCTTCGTTTTATACCGAGTAAGTATTGTTGATGCATTTGTTTGATTTACACGTTGAACGAGGATGCCTAGATGACATCCATCCCCAATACCATAGTAAATAGTTAAATGTGTAATAGCGATTACGATTAATGAAAAAAAAAAAAAAAATTAAAATAATAATTGTGTTTAAACAGCCTCGACGTTCTATGTGTATATAATATATATATATATATATTGTCACAAAAGGTGTCGGCTTTTTGGAAGAAGCAATTGTAAAGATCGGGATGGACAATTTTGATTTTCGAGTTTTTGACATGAGTTCCGAAAAGCCGGTAACTTTGGTAACGCGGGCTTATTAATAATCGATTCCCTTCGATTACACTGTATTCATTGAAACAATAATTTTAACAAAAAGTATAATTTTATAACAATTTCAATCTTTTAAATTAAAAAAAAAATTGTGCTGAAAACAAACTACTGTGTCTAAAATATATGATGATAATAATTATGTTTGTATAATTACATAAAATCAAAAAACGAAAAACGAGTTTTGGTATACCTGAGCTTTGTATCTTTTACGGTTTATAGTTAATATGTGATCTATACATGGTCCATTCATAATACAGTAATTGTATTAAGAATGGTGTATGTAAATAATAAAAGGCTGTAATTTTTACATTTTATTTACATATTAGTGTATAGTTAATGTATAATCTATGAACGTGTTATGTATAATAAGTTAATAAATTGTACCAGAGGTACTTTTAGTTAATTAATTTATATATTATAATATATCTTCATATATAATTAAATTAAATAATTTAAACTAAGCTTTGGGAACTATCTTTGAAATATAGAAAAATGCAACAAGCATATAATATTATATTATAATTAATAAAATTCATGTTTACATGATTTTCACTATTTTCAGTTTTAAATATTTTTTAAAAAAATGAAATTATACATGGTTGCAATTTTTATATATTGTATTTGACATATCAATTTAAAATTAATGAATTATATATTACTATTATATTTCTACGACTTAAGAAATATATATATCATACTTAAAAGTTTGTTTGATTATTTTAAAGTAATTTTGAAATTTAAATTCAAATTTTACACTTTTTTTAAATATTATACGTATTGTATATATGTTTCAAGCATAAATTTTATAACTTGTGCTGAAAATAAAAGATACAGTCTAGTTGTGCTGAAAATCGAATTTTATCTAATTATATAAATATGTAAAAGTAGTATAATTTTATAGAATTGAAAAAAAAACATCGAACATTTTTCCAAGTGAAATTAATAGGAAAATTTTTTTTGGATACAGTGAATTCGACGAGGGAATAAAATCTGTTATTCGCTACAAAACGTTGTCGTTTTGTAGCTTGTTATTATTCCAAAATCTGTTAGTACTTTTTGTCCAAAATTAGAATAATGAAAAAAAATTAAAAAAAATATAAAAAAATAAAAAATAAAAAAAACGTGAAAAACGAAATAGCAGAATTGCCGTTGCGTTTGTCTTTAAATTGCGAAAAAAAAATTTTATTGGAAAATGAAAAATTTTGCAAATCCAAAAAAAGAAAATTAAAATAGAAATTCAGTGTTCGCGTCTCTTTCTTTTTTGGCGATGAGATTGGTGAAAAAAAATAAACAAAATCACACAATTCCTCACAAACTATAAAGGTTTTAAAATTATTAAGTAAAATGGCAAGACTTTATATTGCGAATACGCGACGCACCAGATCGTCCAAAGTTTTGAAGAAATAAAACATTAAAATAAAATAAAATTAAAAAATCAATGAAAAAGAAAAAAAAATACTATTGTGTAACTATTTAAAATAAAAATTTTTATTTGGATGTACGTTGAAACAAAAATATTAAGGAGAAATGTAATTGATGATACACGTAAGTAAGCGACGAAAAAAAAGAAAAACACATTTTTTTCAAAAAAAAAAAACTGCTCGCTTTTCGACTTGTATTTAGAGTGTTTACACAGAAAAAAAATTCCAAGTTCAGCATGAGCGTTAAAACAAGCTTCATATACCTATACATTTACCTATAATTAAAAGACTGTAATGACACTGCCACTATTTTGCCAATAATTTTTTTTTCTCTCTTTGGTTTTGGGTATTTCATAATAAAAAAAAAAAATGTAAAAGTAAAAATATTTTCAGGATATTAGAAAAAGATGAAAATAAAATTGTTTTAAAATAAATTGTTTTAACTTTTTACTTTACAATAATTTTTTGATTTATTGTGAAAAACCCGTGACAGGCTGAGAAAAGCAAATCAAGTGTTTTAACGTAAATTTTTATGTGTAACATTCGACTGAGGATTGTTTGTAATACTTATCTGGTATTTAGACCCCACGTTAGATATACACTGAACATTAATTATGAATAAGTGTGTATGTAATTACGGGTGCTCACAAAATGTACAATACAGTCCACGAATTAAGATACATTCTCCTTTTTGTACCGTGACAAAAACGAAAAAAAAACAAAAAACAAAAAAAAGCAAAAAAAAATTTAAAAAGAATAAATTATTCTAGTTAATAAATGTGTCTTTTATTTAATTGTTACCTAAGTTACCAAATTAAATAAATATACAAAGAAATTGTTCTACATTTCAAACTTTTTTTTTAATATTCCTTTGAAATCCTTTTCACATTATTACTTAAAATATAAAAACAACGAAGAAAAAACAAATAATTTTATTTTTTAAATCGTTTCAATATTTTATTACATTATTTTATTTTACATTAAAAATATCCTTAATTATTAATTTATAATTTACATTATTATTATTAAAAAAGTATGGAGTGGTATTTGACGTTTTCATCGTGCATCGTAGACGACAACTGTAACAAAAAAAAGAAATTTTATTTAAATTTAAGCTGTTGAGATTTTAATTAATAAGTACAGATATCCCTCGTACAGTTCGATTTTGGAAAAATAGCGCGTTGTATAAAATCGCATTTTATGGTACTAAGAATAAATGGGAAAACAGGGGTTCGGTTCTAAACTTTAGTAAATTGAATTTATTTTTATTATAAAAGTTAAAATTAAAATCGTTTATATTATTATTTTATAATATAATAAAATATATTAATAGCATTTTTACAATTTTTAAACATTGTTTAAGTCCAAAAAAATAAAAATTGTGAATAAAAAGATGGATCTACGGAGTTCTAGGTGGTTTAGAAATATAAATCAGCCATTTTCTTCTGTTTTCGTTTATATTCTAATTGCTTCTTAATCTCTTCATAACTGGCTAAGCAGTTACGAAGTTCTGTTTTAAAATTTGCACATTTTTCTGCTAAAGAATCAATATTCATAAAATGATTCATGAGTTTCTTAGCTTGGAAAAGTGACTAGAATTTTTGAGCAGTTCGAAAAAATTTTAAAGAAAAATGAACTTTCAATATTTTTAATCGCATTATAGCGAAATTGGCACCGCGTTGTACGAGAAAGTGTCGTCATTTGAAATTCGCGTTATAGCGAAACCGCATTATGAAAGTGCTGCATTATACGAGGGATATCCGTATCTATTGCTTCAGTCTTATACAGATCTATACAATAGTGCCGGTAAATTTCAATAATAGGCGGTCGAAAAAAGAATAAAAGAATTAAAACTAATATAAAATGAAAGTTTTACGCGTTACAATGTTCATGAAGTTCGTCGAGTAATGGATTTCAAAACGAAAATACAAAATTTTCTAATTATTGAAGTCTCAGTTGAAGATAATATCCTGATTTTAATTAATATTATATAAATGAGTTCAATTTAGCTAAAAACTAAAGGATAAAATAATAATTTTGTCTTTTATACGTACGTCTTTTTGTACGTTTTTTGTACATAATTCTGTAACCGCATTCTCTGCATCTGATTGGATCTCTGGCTCGAAGTTCATTTTCGTGATGGCATTCTAAAAATTTAATTCATTAAAAATTAGTACAACATTCAGTTTTTCAAAAAATATCCAAAACTGTTAAAACAATAAATAAATAAAAACCACATAAACATAAAATAAAAGTTGGAAAAAATTATTTAATAAGCTGTATAATTCTGTGGGTCATAGGAAGAACGAATTAAGTTCAATTTTTATGAAAATTAATATAAAAGCATATTAAAATGTCTTTTGATTTCTCTTTTATTTAGCAATATTATTTTTCATTCATATAACATTTTTTCATGAAAAAATTGAAATTTGCAAAATCACTTAAATCCTTAAATATGTTTTTTTTTTCATTAAATAAACTAATTAATCATTTAATAATCAATATAAAACAGATAATGGCTAAATATTTTATTTAAAATAACAAGAACAAAATTATTTTACAGTGGATATTTATATAAATAAACTTTAAAAAAAATTCTCAATACACATTTAACTTGCCATATCTTGAAATGTCAAAAAATGGACTTAAGTCGTTCTTCTAATTACCCACAGAATAATTTTTATTAAAAAACCCACAAAAAAATCAAAAGTAATTATCGGCTATTTATCTTTATTAGTCTATTAATCATAATGCTGAAACGTAAGTTAATAATTTTTATTTGTACT
>JABFPM010003379.1:0-14480 GCA_022817325.1 Idris sp. 1 HC-2018 | reverse complement strand
TCCCATACGCAGGAGATGGATATCCAGTATTGATTTACGGGAAACTTCGGAACAGTCTGATACGAAAATTTTGCCGCATAATATCGAAACTTTTCTCATATCCCTGCTGTGTTTTTTTCGGACTGAAGATGATGGAAATAGAAAAAAGGCCGAGAAAAATTGTATATCCAGTTGGTTGCACTTACGGTAGGATGATTAATTACAAAACTAGCATAGAACAGTGCTTTAATAGAACATTAATAACTTGCGCTCTACATGATAATGTGCTTGTTTTCCATCTTCTTGAAAAACTGTGCTAATCAATTTTCATGCGGATATATAGACTCTGCTTTAATTTGAGTTACAGTGTAATACTTGCAGAAAAGTAGCACCTAATTGAATATTGTGCAATTGGAACGGAGCAAATCTGTTTTACTTATACTTTTTAAAGTATTTTTAGAAAAAAATGTCATGACTTTTTTCAACATTTTCAAATTTTTTCAGGATAACATTACATTTTTCAATTTGTTTCAGAAAATTTTTAATTTTTCAGATTTACAAAAATCGTTCAAAAGTTTCAGGAACTTTTGCAAGTTTTTAGAAACAAGTTTCAGGCTTGTTTCAGCATATTTTTAATTTTTCAGGTTTATCAAAAATGTTGCATGACTTTTTATTATAGGAAAATGTGCATTTTTATTGAAAAAAAAAATTATTACCTTTCTGAACAAATAAATAATATTATTTCTTTATCACTTTAATCACACAAGTTGCATTCACGTGACAAGCAAGTTTTGAAATGCAACATTATAGTACTTTCAAAGTGTATGCATGATCAACTTATAAGAGAGTAACTTGAAAACTGGATACTGGTGTAATAGCCTCACAATAGCAATAATTCAACATTTGCCAGGGAAATCAGCTTTCTGTCGATCAGTCGCTAATCGTAGTGATCTGTGTACTGGATGCTGTTACGCGAAGGTTTTAATATGTAACCGTTATTTGCCTCTATCTCCCACTTCGTCTAACCACACACCGGTGGTGTGTTGTTTGCCGCATGCGCCACCATCGATTTTGACCATTTTCTTTGCTTTTATTTTTCCAATCATTTTTATTTCTATTTACAATTTTTTCTCATATTCAGATCTAAAGTTTCAGGCTTTTTCAGCAAATTTTTTTTATACATTTTTTAAAATTTGCTAACTTGTTTCAAGACTTTTTGAGAATTAATTTAGTTCGTTTCAATTTTGTAAACTTCTTTTCAAAATTTTTCAGGTAAAATTTCTGAAAAAAGCTTTAATATAATTCATTGATTTTGCTTGATAATGACCTTTAAAATGCTTATAAATTTACAAAACATTTCAGATTTATTGATTATGAAAATCGTCGCTTTCTAGTACACTTCAATTGTGCAGTGGTACGCAAAAAAAAAGTATGATAAGAAGTTCACAAAATCTACTTGACATTAGTGAAAACAGGCCACGTTTGATGGTGGAGTGTACACACTCCAAGAAAATTTAATTGTAAAATTTTCTTGCTTTCAAAAGAGAAGATTCCTTTTATGTGGAAGAAATTAGAAAAAAGTACATTTATGAAACACAATTTTTGAATAATATTTTGTTAACAAAATTATACCTCATATTCTACAAAATAATTAAATTTTTTCTTAAAAAAGTAAAAAAAAATGCACACATTTCTTTGTTATAAATGTTATACAAAAAGAAATCAGATTCCATTTTTGAAAACAATAATACATTAAACTGCACAAAGCGCCTTTGAAAAAGTCGCAATAAATTTTCAAATGCCTTTTATATTGACTTAAAAAGTTATTATTTCATTGGACCATTTTTTACACTGCCATAAAATAATAACTGTTCGCTAATTTCCGCAAAAAAGTTGTTCCCTGAAAAGCAATAAATGTCACACTAATTTTATACGATTTCTTTGTGTTTGGAAAAAAGGAAAAAAAGAATTATGAATTTCAGACTCTGTAAATTTAGATAAAAAAAGAAAACAAGTTGCAATTAAATATTCGGCCCACGTTGAACGTGTCGAACAGAATTTATTTTCGAAAAATGAGCGATTCAGCTGTGGCAACTACACTTGTATCACACTTCCGTTTGGTCTCACTTTATAGCCAGCCACGTTCTTATGTATTTCCCCGCATTTTAATCAGTATCCGGAGAAAGAGAGAATTCACCATATTCAAATTTGTTCTTATAATAAGATTTTATGCTTTGTATTCTGTCAGCCTGTAGTGTATAAAAAATAAAGAAAACAAAAAAGTAATTTAAAAGGGCAGTGTCACTGTTTTGTGATCGAACTTTCAATTTGTTATATTTTTCAGAGTTTATGCACTTGTTTTGACAATTTGTTAAGTTTTTTTTCAACATTTTTCAGTTTTTCCAGATTTTTTGAGAATTTTTCAACAATTTTCAGAGTTTGTGAAAACATTTCAGAGTTTGTTTAATTCTGTTCAGAGTTTTTTGGGAGTTTTTCATGTTTTTTTTTTAAATTCTAAGTTTAACTTATTGCATTTGTCAGACTTTATAATTTGGTCAGCATCAGTTTGGAGTCTGAAACGACAATTGTGAACGAATTTCGGGCACGGATACAAAACGGGTTTTAAAGTAATAACAGTTTCCTGTTTCGTTTGTTAGTTATAATAGACGTAATCGTGTAAACGACCGGCGTTGCTTTCTTTCTCGCGTAGTCGTGTTCTGGCTTCGGCAACTAGGCGAGGTCATTTAACGCCCACGTGGATCTGGTTTGATATTTTTATTTTTTTACTCTCCGAGGCGTGGCTTTTTTCTTTGTGCCCCGACTGGGATTTGCAGGGGCCATTTGCATTTCTGCCCTCTACCGGAACCAAATTTGCACTTAACAGTGACATCTGTTGTGCCGCTGTATTATTACTCAATGAAATGTGTCATTATGCTTATTACTCTCAAAAAAAATTATCCAAATTTCAACTTCATGAAACTCTTCCTCCAAAACTTTACATTTTTTTCTCTTAGTAATTTAAATAATTTTTTCTAAATAATTTTTTCTAAATAATATTTTTAACGTTGTTCTCTAGATAATTCAACATTTTTCCTAGAAATGTTGTTAACTTAAATTTCAGAAAAATGTGATGAAAAAGAAAATTTCAATGATTTTGGAAAAAGTAGCAGAGTTATTAATGCACCGGAGCACGCATTTCACGTCATAACGAAGTCTCAAAAACTAGTATAGAGGATCGATAATTATGCACAGACACGCATCACACGCTTCGGTGTGCGTGCAACGTTAAAAAAAATAACCAAATTGTTGTAACAAGTGAAATGCAAAAGCACGTATTTTTTCCACAAATAATTAAACTAACAAAAACCCACTCCAAAGGTCATGTTCAAATGTTTCTTTTTCCCCATTAATAGCAGAATTTTTTTTTCTATTCACGAAAGTTTACGACGAAAAGTAATTACTGCATTTCAATATAGATTTTGTCAGTGTAAGAAGTTTCGACAGACGAAAATCGAAGCGATGAGTCACGCTTCATCCCCCATATACAGTTCTTCTTTTCCTGTCCGCAGACAAGCCCTTCAATGTCCCTCTTAATAGAAATTAATTTTCGTTCATTTCGTGCTTCTGTTTTTTTATTTAGTTTTATTTCCGAAATACTCCAACTCTTTTTACCACATCAATTATGACAGAAAAAAATTAAATGATGATGATGATGATGGAGACGTTATGGAAGCTTACATAAATTATGTATTTCGTAACAGAAACTGTCGCGATTGAAATTTATTACGGGTGTAGTTTGATAATATATGATTCTGGGATTAAAAATTGGAAGTGTAATTTGGTAGGGAAAATTCATTTGTCAAACTTTTAACGAGTGATAAAAGAAATTTGTTTGCATGTTTCGTTTTGATTTATTGATGTTTTTGGGGAATAAAAGAAAAAGAAATTTCTTTTTCGAGAACATGTGCACGAAAAGTAAAAAAGCCAAACACTTGTGGTACCAGGAATTCGACCGGCATTTTTTTCCAGAAAAAGTTTTTACTGTAAAATTTCTTTTCTTTTTTATTGTAAGATTCCAGCTGATTTTCAAGGCCAAGATACCAACAGACTGATATTAAACAAAAATGTTTGTTTGTAAATGATTTTGAAGCAACTTTGCATTTGACTCTTTTCTCAGTCGTGTTTGCCCTCCGCTTTGCATATCTATTTATGTTTAATGTTTGTGTATTTTATAGATGCATCTTTGAATCACGATAAGTTAAAGGCTTCTTTAACGTTGAATAAAAAGTGGTCTACTTAGCATTTTAGCTGTAAAAGATAAAGAAATAAATTTTACAGCTATATCTAGACGCCAAAGCTATTGAAGTGATATTAATTAACAGGAAGCATTTATTTAGTTATGCAAAAACAAAGAAAGAAAAAAAAGAAATAATCATTTTGAAATTTTTAACTGTAATTGTATGCACTGCAATGTAACGGAGCAAAATGTAAATATTAACTGCACGAGTCTTCTAAATTTCGTAAAAAAAAACTTTCCTAAAGAAAATCATTTTAGCCTTCAAATAAAGTCGCTAACTTATGTATTTTTGCAAAAAACAGTTATCGTATTTTAGATAAGCAGAATTTGTACCAACTGACAACCATAATTTAATTTGAAAGAGATTCAAAATTAAAAAGTATTTGTCTCGCAAATAAATTTGAATACAATTGCAAGTTCAAAGTGAAAAGAAAAAATTATGGTGTAATTAGTCGCCTCGAAAATAACCTTTCCAGAAATAGCTCTAAAAGGAACTAGAAGACAGAATATGTCTAGCCAAAGTTGACCCTATTTTATTTTGGCAGAAAGTATCCCTGCATAATCTAATTATTTTGCAAGATCGACTTTAAATAAATAATTTTCTTTATTAGTAGAGTCAACACTGATAGAATATATTTTTCCGTCTTTCTTAGATCAATGAGAACAACGTATTCTATTTAAGTATAAACATATTTAGTTTGTTTCACTTGCTGCTTTTTATAAATGTATATCTAGTTTTAAATTTGATGAATTTTGGATTTGGAATTTTACAATTCATGTCAGATTTACGATGTCACTTTTACACTGTGTAACTTTCGAAACATTTGTAAAAAAATTTGTAAACAGTTTTTTTTTGTTCATTCGTTCGTTGAAATAAGATATATGATTCATTGAGTTCAGTTTTCTTTTATGATTTGCAGGATCCTTGTCGAATTTCATCATGTGGTTTTTTTGGGATTTTATTTAAACTGGATTCAGTGTACTTATATTTTCTATCAAGTCACTCTTGTAGATTTAAATTTTTTCTAAGTTAAACTTCTCATTCAACGAAAGATGTTAATAACTGCTTCGATTGTACAAAAAAATAAAAGATTGAAGGATGTAGCTAATTGCGTGGAAACTTGTGAACTGCAGGACATATGAACGTCGATATTTCAAGTACATATATTACCCTAAACGGTGGATCACTTGGCTCGTTGATCAATTTAAAAAGAATTGTATCAAGAAGTTCGTTTGAACTTTGACGACCGAGTTCAAAAAAGGAAAAACCGAAAAATGTCTCTATACAAACTATTTAACTTTATAAGTGTGTATAATGCCGTCAATTTGTTTATGGAATGTTTTAGTTGAAATGAATTTTCAGATGAAACCTACCATCCCTTCGTCAACAGAAACATCCTCATCATAGTACGAGCTATCTAGTTCCTCAGGAGTTAGGACACCAGGACTCGAGGAGTCTTGCCTCGGTTGCCAGTCCATTCCCTTGAGTGACGTCATCTGATCGATCCCGGCAATCAACGGAACTGGGCTAAGGGACACCTTGGGGTGACGTCACCAAGATTCTGCATGTGTCAGCATTGCGCGCCAAGGCGAGGTTCTGACAAAAAGGTTCGTTGTCAATTTTCAACTATCTTGAGATGCTTCAGATGACTCATCAGTGAAATTAAGGTTTTATATGTCCAAACACGAGTTTTTCATTTAATTGTCAATATTAAATTAGTTTAAAGTTTGTATACTGCAATTAATTTCAGATGAAAAAGTAATTAATTAAACATATTATCTTTCTTTTGCAATTAACAATATTTTTCATTTAACAAATTAAACAATTACACAAAAAAGTGAATGTCTCAATTAGTAATATATTTCTGCTAATTGTTCTCGTTATAATGAAAAAAAGACATTTTTGTAACACTCAATTAAGGTTAGACGTAACAAGTTTTTTGACCAAAATTTAATTTTACAAGAAATTCTTGTAGAATATAAAATTTTTTAACCATTACGATAATTAAATTGATATCTTGTTAAAGATCATAAAATAAATTGAAAACTCATTTAAAAGCACTTAATAACTGTGTTAATGGTCAAAATTTTGTCATCTGAATCATCGTCAAGAAATGTCCGCAAATTTGTTTGAAAAATTTCTCTTTTTCGTTTGCAGTATAAATATAAACACTAACCCACTTGACACTTTTTGTAAACACTCAAAATCACGGATAAAAAACTAAATAAATTGACGAGAGACAAAATCCATAGCTGCTTGGAACGAGTGGCGCGTGCAACTGCAGCTGGCCGGGGAATGTTGAAAGCAATATGGAGACCTTAGGAGCGTCATGTTCGAGGAGCCGGCTGGATAGCGACGGCTGTTCCGACCAGCAGACGGAGAGACCAGAGCGGGCGCCACCGTCGGCGTGACAAGGACGGAGGACGCGGGCGCAAGCGGGGAGCACGAGGGGCGCACAAAAAAGGTTATAGGGAGACGAGGACGGCGATAGAGGGCGTACCGCAGCGACGCTCTCGTTATCCGGCTCTTTCTTCGCCTCTCGCCACACGCGCCTCGTGCGTCCCGCGCCCCGGGGGGACGCGATCCCCCCCGTCCAGCCTGGGTTTCGCGACCCCTTCTCATTTGGCACCGAGTTCAGGGACGATTTTGTCAGCCGAGATCACCGCAGTTCAAACGCTAACGACAGATTCGCGGGAATTTACTGGTAAAAAACTAACCTAACTTTTAGGTTAGGTAACAATGGTCACCTAAAATCTGCTATTTATAAGTTAGAACGGAAGATTAAATATATAATGTTCAATTATAACCTAAAATGTATAGATATAAGTTAGAATTTACAATTCTATGGCATGTTGACAAATCATAGTAAGATCAATGTTTGAAATTTCGAGAAAAAATATAGGTTAGATATATTTATGTTTTTTATTATTCGCAAACTTATTGTACATGACTTGTATTAGAAATTAATATTTGATATTTGAGTAAAATATTGAAAAAAATTAATTCTATAAGAAAACTTTTGTTATTAAAAATATGGTTATCATAAAAGATTCGCTTATTCGGTTATGCTATTAATAGACACAATACCAAATAGAATTTAACAGTTACAAAAAAATTTTTATAGAGAAAATGAATGAATTTTGTATGCGTTTGGTAATGTAATCAATTTTTTGCATTTTAATACTTTTATAAAAGTTTGAGTATACATTTTTTTAAAGTTTTTTTCTTTGGTAAATAACTTTATTGCAAATAAAGTTGACTTTTTTTGGTTAAGTACATTAACAATTTATTTTATAATGTAAAATATTTTCGTATGTGATAAAAATTCTTCTATAATGATGAAAAATATTAGTAATTCATTAAATATAACTTATCAATGATTTTATTATTTTTAAATTAAACATTTAAGTTACATGAAGATCTGATTTTGTCTCATCTTTTCGTCAAAATGTGAACTTATTTGGTTTTGCTGCCACAGAATTGTAACTTTAAGGTAATATACTAACAAGCTAATGTTCATAGAACCTACAATGTGTAGTCATAAGATAAAACTTACTATTCAGTTAAGACCATTATACTTATCAACTAAAATGTATTATTACAACCCCAAATTTGTATAATTAAGCTGAAATTTTATAGGTATATTGCAACAAAATTTAGAATCATAACAAGATCACAACTAGAATTATAGCTAAATATTTACAATTATAACTAAAAACTCTACCATTATAACCTAAAATTTTTGTGTAATGAATATATAATGAGTTTAGAATTGAAATTATAATTAAGTAACATCTGTAATTTAAACTTAATCTATGTATGAGATATGGAATCGATTTCTATATCTGAATATCGAGACAATCTGAGAGAGGTCAGTCAATAAATTCAAGAGAGATATAGTGCGTCACGCTGAAGGAATTCAATTTCATTAGTGCAGACGTCAAATTAGTGGCTGCACAGCCAATTTTGTCAGTAATCAGATAACAATTATGTTGACAACGCTCTTATTAAACGTTTCACATTGACAGCGTATAATTTTGCCAGTCCTCCTCTTCAGCTCCACAATAATTCAACATTTAAGACTTAATGAGCTTATTATATGTAAAAAAGAAGAGCGAATTATATTTTTGCACGCAGAGAAACGGACTGTTAAAAAAATCATGCTGCCATTTAGCTTCAAATTTAAATATTATTTTGTACATAACTACTGTTTATATTTTAAAATAGCTTCATTTACAATAAATAAGAACTAAAAATTACAAAAACTCTTGTGGATTGTTTACTTTTACTGAAATTAAGTTAGTATTTCAAAGTTCAAATTAATAAAAATATTGTGTTTTGACATTATATTTAAATGTTATTACACAAAAATTAGACAAATTTAAAAACAAATTTTCTATATTTAATTTACTAAATTTGAATGCTTTTAAAATAAAGTTTAAAAGGTTTTAAAAAAGTTGGTTACATTATGGCGAACAATGAATATAAATTATTGAATATTTTTTACTCATTTGAACAGCACACTTGAATACTACTGTATTTCCCTTCTCTCTATGGTAATTCATTGTGGTTATAAATTTGAGATTTTGTCAGCTCGAATGACAAGGTGTGGAATGCTGACGAAAATGGATCATAAAGGTTCTAACGTGAAACGTGTTACTAAAATTTCAAACGTCTTTTTTGTCCGTAAATAAACTCTTGAAATAAATAGTGAAAAAAGGGTTTGAAATATATCTTCTATAGAAATATTTAAAAAATTAAATTATAATCTAAAATTTTTGCAAAATAATTTTTTTGTACTTTTAGTTGACAATTGTTTGTGATTCAAACTTTATATACTTTTCTTTGTTGTTTTATTTTCTTTATCAATCAGGGTTGTAGAGAAAGTATGAGAACAAGCTATAGCAAGAATCCGGGGCGATTTTATGTACGATAAGAGGTCGTAATAAAAGTGGTTTGTTGGGGGCTTTATGTTATGTAAATGACGCTGACTTTGAAAGTGTCATTTTTTGTAACATTGACAAAAGTTGATCTTGAAAAAAGATTTGACCTAGACTCAAGAGAAGATGATTTCAATTTTTTTTCAACAAACAATGATCAATCACATTTCATTTTTAACCAAACATAAAAAAGGACAAAAGACTTCAACAACTTATTCTTAAACATTTTAATTCCAGTAAATATATTTAAATGTCAGTAAATATTGAAAGTGTTTTTTCTTTTTTTATAGTCGTTTAATCTAAAAACTTTATTTCAATTTGAAAACTAAATGGAAAGAGAGAGAGAGAGAGAGAGAGAGAGAGAGAGAGAGAGAGAGAGAGAGAGACTTTTATTACAAGGTAAATATTGAATCAGCTGATCGAGCCGTTAAAATTCAAAAATAAATTCCTTTTGAACATTTGCATCGTTGAAAATACAAAAAACTTGTATTAAAATATTTTGTCGATACCTGAGATTATCAGAAAATTTGTCATGATAATTTTTGTCTCTCTCTCTTCTTTCTAACATCAATTTCAATTTCAAATATATTCTTTGACAAATATGTGTAGGCATTTTGAATGATCAATATTTGGTCTAACGTATGTAAATTAGATAAAACTGTATGCATTAAAACAGAAAACTGAATTTAACTTCTATATCTCGAGTTGAACAAACTTCAAACATATTTCGGAATACATATTTTATTATAGTTTTACTGAAAACAATTTTATTAATCTTGTTATTTAAAACCTAAAGTGAAAAAGCAGTAATACAAACTGAATTGCTCAGTGTACAATGAAAGTGAGCAACTTTATATCGTACCGAAAATACGATTTGCTGTGTTTATTTTTATTGCTTTTATTCTTAGCGCAATTAATTCAAAAAGTAGACCCAAAATGTACATCTTATTTCAAAATCTAATGTGTACAAATAATTTTATTTCTTAGATAACATTTGTATCATAAAGAAGTACCATAGATTTTGAAACAGTATTCTCAGCTTGTAATTCTGGTACAATAAAAGATTTCAACTTGAGAAATAAATTCAAGAATATTATTATTATTATGAGTTTCAAATGTTGCAATTACACCGTTAATAATAAAATTCAGTAGTAAAAATGTACAAATATATATACACGGGTTTAAAAGTGGGAATCCATTCCGAAATGAAGAAATAAAACAAGCGGTTGTACACTGCTTCAAAAAGAAAGGAACAAGAGAAAGATATAAAAGAAGATCATACGGGCAAAAAATACGGACGACAAAGGGTTTCTTCTAATGGACATAGAAGCAACACGCGCTGCGCGAAACACGCCATATAAGGCAACCGATATAGTTGATGTGCATCTTCAACTTAAAAGCGGTCTCCAGCGGTCCTTTTATTTTCCTTCCAAATTTACTCCCACTTGCTATTTCGGTCACGTGAAACTTTTCATCCAGAACCACGTGATTCCACTTTTTAAACCCATTGTCGCAAATATTTGCGAGATTCTTTTTTTTCGATTTTGTCTCTCTTCCTTCTGTTCACAAAGTCAGCAGTGTTCCTAATCATTGAACATGCGATCCCTAATTTTAAAACTGTTTTACAAGAAAGTTATTCTAGATTTTTTATTTGTAAGAATATAAATACAATATTAAGAATATTTGTAGATAATAATAAATTACACTGTTTGTAAAAGGTTTATTTTTTCTGCAACCCGCAAAAGTTCATGAACCTGTCAAAGAAAAAGCGGGAAAAATAATGGACTCATTATGCCGATCAATTAAACTGTCAGGGTGAAATATGAGACGCAATATATTCGTTTAATTTTGGCACGCAGAAGATGAACTGTCTATTAGTTGACAAATAAAATTGCGTTTAAGGTGCAACGTGATTGGCTAATAAACTCTTTTCCTTGAAAGCCAGTCGTAAAATAAATTTTCTTCTACTGGAAAACTTAGACAATATATGTATATAATATAACATTAATAAATATATTTTTTTCATATTTGTCAATTGTGCAGTTGATAAAGCAGGAATTTTGAATTTTTTTTACCCCATTTCCTTTTCGTTTTTCTTATGCTAAACAGTGCAAATTTGTTCAAGTGAAAGGATTCCAAAATATGGACATATTGCAAAATCTAAATGGTGTGTTTGTTTGGTCAAAAGTTGGTCGACCACAAGTTTATATATATGTGTGTGCGGGTTCATTACAACTCATGCAGTTACATTAAACTTTGGTGGCATCGCATTTTGCTCTTTTCTCATTCGAGCCTCGCAAAACCTCAGTGGCGCCAGCTGAAAATTCCTGCATTTATTTAAATACCACTCTCGTTTATTTTACTAAACTTAACGGACGTCGTGAATCGCTTTACTTTTCTTCGCGCGCTTTATTGTAATTAGTGTGTACTTATATGTGTGAGTGTGTGTACAAATAACACACATGCATGTGCAATCTGATACGACTTTTTTATGCTTATACGCGCAATTTACACTGCAATTTCCGAGTCAAGTTTTTGTTTCTGCTTCGTATTAAAAACTTGCAAAATAATATTGAAATAAAAAACTGTGAAAAGAGTTAATAAAATATAACTCTGTTTAAAATTAGAAATAATTCAATGATATTAGAATTTCAATTAAAAAAGTGTTTTGTCTTAGTTGCAGCCTCAATTTTTTATTGCTTTCTTAACTCCCCCCTTATCATCGATTAACTCAGTTGGAGGTGATTTCCTATGAAACTTTTACCTCGCGAGGATGAAATTGATTTGACTCTAAAGTGGGTTTTTACAGTAAACCACAGGGAAACCGGTATAAGAAGTGGAAGCTCACCACCTGCTTCCCGAGTTTAACTCGTTAAGTCCCATAAATTGCAATTCAATTAAGTGACGAATCTAATAAGCTACCCTTTCAAATTACCTCTTTCTATGTAATGAATATACATTTGAGCTATTAAATAACACACTTTTTGTGACAATAGCACAAAGAGTTAATTGTATTATATTTCTTCAAGATAAAAGAAAGAAAAAACTCTACTATCATTTAGAATTAATTTTCATTACAAAACTAAACAAACAATTTGGCACTCTAAAATATGAACTGAATTTACTTTTTATTTTAATGTTAAAAAGATAATTTAAAATAAGCTTTTTAACTCCTTAGAAAGTATTTTTAGTATGCAGTGATAAAATCCAATTTTCGAAGCGAATCTCGTATGACAGTGAACACGTAGGGACATCTGCGAATCGTTTATACGGTTCGTATAATTCCTTTTTCCTTGGGTTTCGAGCGTAAATCTCGGCAAGGTGCGATCGCTTAAGACATCGGCCACCTGCTCTTACGAGAACACGTGCTGATTCTGTCGAAAATAATGATGCTACTCCTGCCGGCATTGTACCTTTATTTGCTTGATGCTTATGTAGGTACCAGCTGTTCTCTTTCTACCTGCGATGTTACCCTGAGTTGAATATTTTTAAGAGTCGAATAATAAAAGAAAATCAAATTGTGCAATATAACTTTTGGAAATTAAACGCACCTGCCCAAACGTGCATTTGAATGCCAGTCAAATCTTTTTTCCACTTCGTTGATTGTAAGTATTAAAATACCTGGCCATAAAATTGGGCACATTTTTATTATTTCTGTATATATAAATTAAGTTGATTTCAGGCTAATCTTTTTGAAACAAACGTTTTTGTGTTTATTTAAGGTTCTCGGGGTTCTTTTTTGTGAATAATTTTGACTTTATTTTTAAGGTAAATATTTGCATTTTTTATTTTAATTGCAATTTAAACAAAATAACAGAAATTCTTTAAGTTATTTTATTTCGTTATGTTTGGTGCAAATTTATTTAAATTAACGAAAATTGAGATATTGTTTACTTTATTAAAACAGGTAAAAGTAGACATCATTGAACTTGGAGATGTCTGTTTTTAAATTAATACTGGTATTTTTTATTTCAATCGTTTCTGAAATTAATTATCTTTTTTCCAAGTTAATCTTCTTTATCTTTGATAATTAACCCGTTTCAATCAAATTGATGCATATTATCGATTCAACGAAATGTACGATGTTTCGATACTTTTTAGTAATATTATCTCTACGTGCGTTTTAATGTGTGACTTTGTACAATAATTTGGATATTTTTTGCTGTGGCCAAATTTGTTTTTAGTTACCTTGAAGGTTAACTTATCCAGGTAAAAATTATTACATATGTGGTAGGGTATAAATTTCAAATTTTCAGGATATTATTAATGTTCAAACTTTTTTTATTTATTTATGAAGAACTTATTTTTAAGGTATAAAAAATAGTATTAATAACTTATAGATCTTAGGAATTTAATAATATGGAAAATTAGGATTCTTAGATTAGTTGAGCAATCTAAAAAGCATAAATTTTTTGATTTTGTGATATTTTATTAGGAAAAAAAATCAAAAATGAATATATTTTAGCTTAAATAACTTTTGTTTCAAACAAATATTTTATTTAGAACATATTTTTACTGATTTTCACTGATATGTACAAATTTTCAAGCTAAAATATTAAAAATTGACTTACTAGTTTCATCTTTATAAAGATTAAAAAATTTCTGAATTTAAAAAATAATAATTTTTGTTCTATTTTATATGCAAAATGTAAAAAATTTATTAATTAACTTTTTTAATGATTAACTTAAAACTATAAATAAAATAAAGATAAATGATAATTTTTAATTATCATTAAAATTAATCTTTCGAATATTCAAAATATATTTGTTTATTATTACGAACATACTTCGATTTGTTTATCGATGACCTCGATCTGTAGTGACGCAGTCTTTTGACTTGACTAAATTGTCGTATCTTTAAAATTAAAATGAAGAATCTCGTTTTTTCTCTTAAAAAAATCATTTTAATTTTGTTGCATTTATCAAATTAAATTAATGATACTAATTCATATTATAAGTAGAATGAACTACTAATCTAACTTTTAATTCATACAAAACATTTTTTGAAAAATTGTGAAATGTCTAAAAAAATATATCAATATATATATATGTATATATTTTATAATATACATATTAGGGTGGTCCACAAAATAAAAAAGTCTCTAAAAAAGTATGTGCATCCCCTGGGGCGAAAGTTTTTTGAAAAAAAAATTTTTGACGCCGACCGGATCAAAAAATTAATGAAAAAACCCGTGCCCCACAGACTTCAAAGTTTAAATGGCATTTAACATGTGTTTGCATGTAAACTACATTCAAAATAAAA
>JABFPM010003378.1:0-14480 GCA_022817325.1 Idris sp. 1 HC-2018 | reverse complement strand
CAATAAACCTGATATTTTTTATGACAAACTAAAAGATAAAAATCCGATATCTAAAAAATCAAATTTAATATATAATGCAAAAATTGTAATATTATGTATATTGGTCAAACAAAAAGGTATATGCAAAAAAGACTTTATGAACGTAAAACCAATTATAAAAAAACATTAACAAAATCATACAGCATTAACCAAACATACTTTGGATAATGATCATATATTTAATTTTGATAAAGCTTCTGCGGTCTGCAACGAAAAAAATTACTAGAAAAAAAGTAACAAAAAAATGATTTATATAAAAAAAAAGAAAAAACTTAGTCTAATTTACAATAATTTATTTCATTAATTATAAGTCGATCTTTTAGAGATAAATAATCATTAATTTCAACTTTTTCTGGTAGATATTGCTATTTGTTCTTAAAGCCAGTTCTGTATAATTACTTTTAACATTATTATTATTATTATTATTATTAATATTATTGATTCAGATCTGTATGCAATTAGTTTTATTATTGACAATGTAAAGAATTTTTACGTATTATTGTTCACTTTGAAAATGAATTCGGTAAACAAATTCTTATGGTCAGTTTTGACATTTGAGAAATAAGTTATAATTATTCATAAAACATTCCACATAGAGTAGTTATTTTTAATTTATAACTATCTCTTCCGTTCTTATAGGCTCTTTTACAAAATGATTTTTTTTCAATTTGCAACAGTTGATAAATAATAAATGTCAGTTAATTTCACAATAAAAAGATGTATCGTAGTCGAAACTCGAACTGAACACACAGCATGAAAACACTTTTTTTAAGATGCTAATTCCGTCTTACTAACATGAACTAAAATAATAACTAATAAACATGAAATGTAATTAATACTAACAACATATTATGTCAATTAACACTAATAAACATGAGTATATTTCTAACAGAACATTAGTCTAAAATTTAAACCCTTAAAAAATGTATGCTTTCCAAGAAAATAAATTTAATTTTTATTTACAAAAATTGCAGACAAAATAAACCAGCTTAAACAACTTTTTAATATGAATATATTTGGATTAAAATATATGTTTGTAGGCAATTCATAAATTGTATTCTGCACCAGACAGTAACAGGCAATTCTAAATTATATACATATATATATATTATTTTAGCTCAAATAATGTAAACATTTTATGAAGCTTATGAATGAAAATGTTTAATATCTCACATTAAAATTTGAACTCACATTTAAGCACTTGAAAAAACGGACATTTAGCAAAATTAAATTTTAATTTTTGATATTACAAAAATTAACAAAAATGGTAACAAGTTAATGTTTCAGTTTACTTTAAGCTGTTGCAAAAATTTAATTGATGTTAATTATTTGAAAGTAAAAGGCATTTATTTGATTTGGAAATTCAAGACAAAAGTTTTCTTCTGTCTCCAGTACAGAAATAGATAGTCAAAGATATTCGCAATCAGTCCAAGCCAGTGGTTTTCTGGGGCCTGCTGTAAGTGCAAAATAGTCACAACAAGGGTGCGGGTATATTGCGCTGTACACGCTGTTCTCTCATTTCATCCATTAGCGATAAAGTAGGTGAACGAAACGCGTGGAAACTATATGTCACACAGAAACTCGAGAACATTGCACTCGGATAAGTTCCCTCTTTTAAAATGCTGGCGCTTTGTTCTTGCGGGATATGCGCGACTACAGTTATAACTTTTTCGTGCACAATCACAAAACGATTCAAAACATGCGATTTTTAACGCGCCATCATTTTTCAATTCTTGTAAATGGGAAGACAAAAAATGCACAGAGAGTGTCGTGCTGACGATATTTCATTGTGTGTCTTTCAAATCTTTGTTTCAGAAAAACGCCTTTCAGCGATTAATTACGAACTTCTTTTTAATTTCAAGATTCAATTATTAATTTTTCTATATTCTTGTAAGATGATACTTTTTCAGTTTGCATTTTTTTGATAGTCATTTTTCCTAAAGTTATTCTACAAAGATGAACAACTTTTCTTACAAAATTCGGAGCCATAATGATTAAAGTAAAAACTTACCTTAAATAAATGTTTTTGACGAAAAAATGTACCATCTTTTTTGGGAATGTAAAATTATAAATAAATCAAGTTTAAAAAGCTTTTAGTTCTTTGTATATGATTTTTTGAACAATTTCATTTAAAGTATATTTCGAGTAGCTTGAAAACTTTCGAGCAATTTCGCTGAATATTTGTTAAAGAAATTTTGAATTCAAAAAAAAAACGCACAAAATTCTGAAACCAAACTCTGGACACAGTTTATACGAAGAAGGAAAAGTGTTTACACTTATCTTTAAAAAAGTTTAAACACAAGTATAAGTATTTGAAAAAAAAAAAAAAAAAAAAAAAAAAAATTGGAATCCCAGTTGAGTGGAGTTATAAAAATTTGTCTGAAAAAAAGAGTAGCCTGACAGAGTGCACAAAGTTCATAAACTTATTCGGAGTATCACACGGATCCATCACGCAACTTCTTTTGAGCACTTTTGTGTAATTACATCCTTTGTCGTGACGCGTTCGCACGGTTTTCACGTCGGTAGAAAAAGATGCTAAATTAGGGAGAAAACAGAAAACATTGAAGCGAGATAAGAAATGTGCACTCGGCCTTGCTATATATATTGAAGTACAAAATAAATTGTCTCATCACGAAAACTGTTCTGAAGTGCTTAATAACTGATTATCGCTCATTATTTCATAATCAGTGATGTTTAATGAGCAATTTTCAAATAATCAATTAAATGATTTCAAGCTTGTCAAATTTTAAGACTAGAATAATTTAGACTCATTTTTTTCGAAATAATTTAAATCTTCTTCAGGCTAAAACAATATATTAATTTTTAATTAATGGCAACACAATGAAAATCATGGTTGACTGAATTGATTTTAAATAATAACTGAAAGAGTAACCTTGTTCTCAATGAAAGTCCACAACACTACATAAATTAATCATCGATCAAAAATTAAAACAAGGTATTTCATCAATTTTCAAATTACATTTTCCAAACTGATCCTTTTATAAAAATGCAAATCAAACATAGTTCAGGGTCCAGGGAATTATTTCAAACTCTTTTTTATAAAAATGATTTTGAATATCGAGTCTAATATTGTCTTCTATATAAAAGGCTTTGAAATGAAATTCTCGAGAAGTCGTGTCAAATACAATTTTCTAAGGCGCATTCCATGAAAATTTGCATAACTTTTAGTAAGTAATCAAAGTTTTCATCAGTAATTGCAAACGCAGCCGGTGACATGATTTATAACGAATTTACTGCAAATTCTATTTTCATTTAAATGCTCACCTTTGTTCAATCTTATTTTAAATCTTTGATTTATACAAAATAATTATTATTATTATATCAATCACGTCTCAGGTTTATTCATTTAACAAGAATTCAATGTATAATGGTCTAATTATTCCAAGAATGACTTAACTTGGCCTTGCATGACCAGGCAAGGACATCATTTTGTCGGATAAAAAACAACGAAGTTTAAAATCTCTAAGCTCACTTAATATTTGCTCTTTTGGTATACAGAATATTTACTTAAAAAATGATTCAATAGAAAAAAGTACAAAAAAAAATAAATAAATTCACAGGTCAAAGCATAAATGAATCAGAACCCTCCTTTATAATTTTAGTGCCATCATTATATAAATATATTTATTCAGCCTATTATTCATCTTTTTTATTCGCAAAGATAAAAGCAAAATGGAGTAACCAAAACTTTTAAGCACTTGTCAAAAGTTCATGCTCATTCATCCCTGCATTCCCACGATAACACTTATGGAGAATCCGAATTCTTTTTTCGCTGACAGCGATGAAAAGTAAATGTTATATTTACCTATTTAACACGTTATTCAACATTAACTTTTAAAATTATTTCCTGTCTGTTAAAGTAAAGGGGGAGATTTTTTACGATAAATGTGTCGAAAAGTGAAGACGAGCATTTATTTTATAATTAATTCAATGTAAATTATTTTTATTGCAATAAATGCAGAACTTTGATTCGGTCGACGACCTTAAGTGAGCCACGTTGCCATGATACTAAAACATCAAAACAAATGCTTATCGATCCTGCTTCACAATTTACTGTAAAAGTATCGTGTTTTTCTCTCTGCAAATTCATTGATCAAACACAAATGTATCATGTCTTTAATTTGAATTTAATCAGCTTTATTTGATTAGGAATTATAGTATTTATCTTTGAGCATTTACAACTTTTCGTTTATGTACATTGATTATTTATCAAATTTAGAGATTTGGAGGAAAAGTTTTGCACTATTTGTACTTTTTATTGTTTAAAAATAGGTGAACAAATCAAGTGTGTTGTTTGGAGTAATTTACTGCAAAAGTGTTACATATATATTTGATGTTAGGTCAATGATTATGCCATTCTTGAGCAACCGTCCGTATATCCGTACATTGTATAAATCCACTACTGTCTATCGATACACATCTGTCTTTGAATCCAGTGGATAATTGCCCACTCGCACCCTTTGAAAGAAGCGGACATGTATTGTATGAGCTTGATTTTAAATTGCTTCCGATTAATGCTTTCTGTGCAGAGTCATTTTTCTTCATTTCAAAATTCATCTTCTTTTACCATTTACATAGTAAAAATAAACAAACGTTTAGTATATTGAAGATTCAATTATTAAGTTGTATCCTCCCTTTACAAGGTTACAATTTATGATATTGTAATAAATGATAGTAACTATTAAAGTGCTAGTTAAACATTTTTTGGTCATTATTTTGAGTTAACTTGTATGTTTAAATTAGTTTAATCTAGTTGAATTTTATTTTTAATTTATTTTAAAATAAATTACTTAATATAGAAATTCGTCTGAAAAAATCGATTTCCTTAAAAAATTCATTTCTTAACTCCTTTGGAAATTCATAAATTATTGTAAAAACCATAATAATTTGTTATTAATATTATTAATCATTTTTATTTTCTTAACTTTTATTTCCTCCCTCCCCCCACCCCCTTCTCTTTATGGTTGTAATTTTTAAAATTTCATTTAGCTTCAATTCGTTATTTTTCTATCGTTTATATTTTATATACTTTAGATTAATTTGTCTATTTTTAGATTAGTACTGTCTAGTTGGATTTAATTTTCAAAACTATATCAATTTATATTAATTAAAAACACTGAGATTTAATTTACGTTACACAATTATTAATTTTAAAGTAATCTTCACTGAGATTTAATATCAAAAAGGGTTTAAATTCAAGGTAGTTACTGCTAATTTCTTTATATAGAAACTACTTTGGCATCCAGCAGTGTAACTACTGCAAAATTTTGCACAAGGAATAACATCAACTAGTATGTATATAGATATAATAATTTGAAATAAAGTTGAGTAAACACAAATCACAACTGCAAACCCATTGAGACTTGAACTTGAGTTTTGTGAATATGAATATGTATTACTTTGCACGGTGACGTGGCTTCGTTTACGTGTTCATAAGCAAAGCACAGAAATGTACTTAAAGGCAAGAAGACGTGGGTATACGTTAAATAAATATTTCCCAACCTTTTGCCAGAGTTCGCGTTGTAGCAAAGAACAAGAGAACAATTTTGCAATTTATATTTAATTAACAGTCGACAACTTGAAGCAACCGTTTATATCATCCTGAATTAATTGTTGGATTTTAAATAATCAATTTCGTGTTGATAATCAATTATTGTATAATCAATTTTCCTTATTTTTAATAGAAGATTTTTCTCAGTTTATAGTTTTGTAAGTTTTGTTAGTTTTTTCGCATTTATTTTTATTCGTTTTTTTTGTTTTGTTTTGTTTTACTTTTGTTATGCTTTTTTTTGTTTGTGTTTATATTTTTGTTTTGGTTTATAAGTTTGTGTCAATCATTATACGATCAAAAGTTTTATTTTACAGTTAAAAAAACAGTTTTCGGTCGATTGCAGTGCCATTTATTAAAAATCGAAAAAAATGTTTCAGACAAAATGTTTGTAGTTTTTTATGATAAATCCGAATCTGCAATAAAAAATTGAGGTTCCCATTTGCTTTTTGAAGTTGCACCCCTTACCCCTAACAGGGTGTAACAGTGTTTTTGGAGTCATTGGATAGAGTTTCAAAAAATATCAAACACATGTTTTTTTGTTTTGATTTTTCATTTGAACTTTTCAAAATAATTATCCTGGACGGGTGGTCTGGGACACCCTGTATATTATTTTAATAAACATCTTCTCTAGATAATATTATTTGAATGATAGATATGCAATTAGGTTTGGAAATAGCGAATTTAGATATTTCTAAATTACTAAAAATAAAATAAGTGAATTTTTTGGAGTTTAAATATATTCATCACATATACCCGAAAATTTGTAAAATACAAAAATACAATAAAACGTATTTTGAAAATAACGACGTTCAAATGGTTATATCATGCCATTTTTCAGTCTATACTGGTAATTTGACAAAGCAGACAATTATTTCGTAAGTGTAGAAATATATATTTCTATGAGTGCAGAAGTTTTTTGGGTATAGGCTTTGACTTTGCTTAATTCAGGCCTTGATTAAAGGGGATGCAGCATTGCTCGAGGGTCGGTTATAGAGATTTCCTGTTAAATTAGTAAGATGATTTTCATGCTCGAAGGCTCACCGTTGTTGCGTAAGATCGAGCCTGGGCTGGTTGCCTCCAGAGGACTGCTGGGCTGCTCCGTGCTTGGTTCCCGCTTTACGCTAAAATGAAAACATCTATTATACATAACATCAAGACGCATATAGTCAGCAATGCTTTGGAATCATTTGTGATGTTACATTGAAAATTCAATCACATTAGTTCAACGTTTTATACATCTAGGAATAAATGTTCCGAATTCTTTCACACATGTCTTTATTTTTATAGATTTGACCTAGTTTTTAGTATTCATTTGCATAAATGTACAGAATTTGCTAAAGGATATTGGACACGAAAATGGAAAACAAAGAATATGATAATCACAAATCCTTTTACAGTTTCAATTCAATTACATTAACTTTTAACATTTTGTATTAAAACTAGGAGCAATGCAAATATTTATTATGAATGAAAATAAATAAAGCATTAAGATACGCGAGGTTTCAGCTTTTTATGAAAATCAAAGACTAGGAATCCAGATCAATAGTTAAAGTGAAATTATAAACTTCTATTTACAGTCTTATAAAATTTAAACTTATGCTGGGCTTTTAATATTTCATAAAATTATTTGAAATTTTGCGACTTTTGAAATTTACTTTAAAATTATGAATCCGTTTAAACGTTATAAAAAACTAATTAGAACTCGAGATAATTAATTTCCTCCCAGAACGACCACATGCAAACATTTTGACTGCTCCCATTAAAGGTAAGTACACTGAAAAACAGGTACCTTGAATCAAGTGAAATATAATTGAATAATGTGATAAATATGATCAAACGTATTCATGTACATCACATATTTAAATCAAGTATATTTGACTTATTTCAAATAAAATCCACTTGATTTAAGTGAAAATATACTTGATTGAAATATATTTTCGCAAGTATATTATATAATCGGTTACAGTACACAATTTTTTTCAGATTATAATATTGATAAAAATGTGTAGAAATTAATATGAGATAGTTACAAATGAAATATAAATAAATAATTTTGTAACTAAAAATAGTTTTATCGATTTGTGAGAGGGACAAATTTGCCTGCTTTTTCCTTGGATTTCGAAAACACATTTGAATAGTTAGCTAAAATTCACGAACCCTCAGCTTAACCTGCAGATTGTCGGAGGCTTATTCCGAAATGATGCATTACAACCTCAACTTACTGGAACATGATGGAAAAGAACTGAGGACACACTCAGACAAAAAAATCGGTAACCTTTACTATAAAATTGTAGTTGGTTTTTTGGTCAACTTATCTCTAACTGAGTAAAATTAACTCAGCAATATAGTAAACTTAACCATACGTGACAGTTATTGTATTCGAAGGGTATAGAAGCGACATTTTTATTCGAAACGTAAATATATAGATGTTAAATCGAACAATAAAAATATTATTCTATTTAATGAATGAATCTTCAGTATATTAACATTTATCAGTTATTATAATTCATGATTTTAAATCTATTACAATGAATAGTTTATATCTAATTATAAACTATCACATTAATGATAAATTTTACTAAGTTTTTCAACTGTTTTGATTTAAATGTTTTGAGTAATACACTTCATTTTTTCAGTCAATTCTACTACATAAATTGAGTTGACCATAAAACTGACTAGAAAATATAATTAACATGAATATAGTCACGTTAACTGATATTCTAGTTGTAATTACTATATTTTCACTTGTATTAACCATAAATGTTAGTCCAATTAATACTGCCAAAAAAAAATGTTTTTAGTAAGTCGTTTTATATCTCCGCTTTAAAATCATTTTTAGTGTCCTATATAAAAGTGCTGCCACGTATCGGTGGACCAAAGAAATAGCAATGCTCAATCACTTATATCTACAGGCTAAAAAACGCGTGCAACAAAACTTCGACCGAGAATATGAAGAGGTTAGACTAGATTATTCAGAAGCCAGAAGAGCGCTTAGAACAGCAATAAGGAAGAGCAAAAGGCGGTGTTAGAATAGTTTGCGCGCAAAAGTTGATGGCGGCTCCCAGGGATGTTCTTATAAGCTAATAGTTAAGAAAATGGATACAATAAAAAAAGCTACAGTCGATGACAGTTTACAAAAGATGAAGGAAATTGTCAAGTCCTTGTTCCCAATATACCCAGAAATTACACCGAGACACCCCGATGTAATGAAATGAGCAAATATAGTTAATCACACAGCATAAGCTGGAAAATGTCATGGAGAGATCAGGAAGATATTAACAGCGTCCGTTTGAATTTAGTTGAGGCAAGTCCACGATAGATGCAGCTAGAGTGATAAACCACTAAAGCGAGAAGTACTGGGAATAACAAAAAAAGAAAATATCAAGCCTTGATCACTACGCCACATGTAACAAAGCATATAAAGTGTCATCAGCAATCATCAATGTGATGCAAAACTGGGAAGGACCTGGCTTGAAAGTGAAACTACTACATACGTCAGTAGTAATTTCAATACTGGGTTGATGCATTGAAAGTACAAAGGTTGTGTGAAACTGATGATCACAGTGCAGAGAACATGTGCTCTTCAAGTTGTTAATGCATTTAAAACAGTCTCTGATGCTGCAGTCCAGGTACTAGTTGGTATGTTACCTATAGACCTCCTTCCAGCTTAAAGGAAAATAGTATAAGATTTGAAAGAACATACTGTAAACGAAATACGATTGGGTACACATGCAGCTAGAAGACTTTCCATCGCCATGTAGCAACGTATGTGGAACGAGGAAACAAAAGGCCACTGAACAAAGCGTCTATAAATCAAACAAATGATTCAACAGTAAACATGGTGAATTGAATTTTTACTTGACACAGGCTCTGACAGACCAGGGCTGTTTTGGAGCGTACCTACACATGATCGGAAAACAAGATACCCCCTTCCGCTCTCTGAGCAATATGCTGAACATGTTCTGTTCGTCAGTCCCAGATTCCGAACCTAAATAGAGCAATCGGGACTCAAACTGGAACAACTATTTAGAATGGAGCGACATACAGAATTACTGCACTAAAATCATCAAAAAACTACAAATAATCCACAGTGCAGATTAACACGCTATATATTATATAGCACTCCAAAGGATGATGGCAGCGTTCGCGCTGACATTGTTCAACTGAGCGAGATGGAGCAGGGAGTGATTCCCCTCTTGTAGGAATGTCTTAACCTCTGCAAGAGAATGATCGCTTCCACGGGAGTCCAAAAAAACGTCAATAAGACGATCAAACGAGGACTCCCAAAGCTCATTGAGGCCCTTGATAGAATAGCAAGTGCTGGGCAGGAGCGTCAGAGGACGATTGATGCGCTCTTGAGCAGAGAAATCGTCTCTCGGACTCCTGTCAGGTCGCCACTCTTAGGACATAAGCGTCAGCTTTCGGACGAAAGCCCGAAGACTGCCTCTCAGGCTCCAGAAAAAAAATTAAAAACTATATCTTCTCAAAGCACTTCTCAGGTGGCCAGAGAAAAAAGGTAACCAAAAGTCAAGACGAAAACGAAGACACGCACCGACGCGGTGTTGATAAAACCGACCGAGGGTAAAACTTTCGCGAGCATCCTTTAGGATATTCGCATGAAGATTAAGCTCGAGAAATATGAAGCGGTTATCCACTCCGTCCGGCAGACAAGTGCCGGTAGTGTCCTTGTTGAGCTTGACAAGGAAACGCGGGAGAAGGCCTTTTTCACCAAGGCCATAGAAGAGGCTGTCGGTGCCGCAGGCAAGGTGATGATGCTGGAGCCTCAGATTACACTGGAAATCCGTGACATCGACGCCTTTACGAATGTGTAGTGTGACACTAACGAAGCCAAATGACCCAGGAAAATAGCTAAAAACAAGGCTGAATGTGGATCCTACAGGGAAACATGAACCGAACACCAACTCCAGGGGTCGGTTCTTGAAATGGCCGCTAGGACGAACCTGATGGTCGTCAATACCGGGCCAGTCCGCGACCTTTAGGAGACCTGGCCACATCGGTAGTTTCCCAGATATATCACTGGCTACTCCTCAGACCAGAGTGAGTAGTTGGCAGGTCCTTGAGGATTACACCGGCAGTGATCATCAGTATATTCAGTTAACTGTCGATAAACGCCCAACAAGACGAAACTCGACTTCGCGAACAACGTGCCGATGGAATGTTAGGAAGATGAATCGCGACGTCTTCTTTTCTGTTGTTGAGTTAAGATGCACCGCGATACCCACATTGACGGAGGGAGCTGTAGATAGACAAAAGGCTGCGTCTGTGATTGCAGAGACAATACGCGTAATACATGAAACATGTGACGCCTCAATGCCCCATATATCTCGTCGGAAAACGAGAGCTCCAGTCTATTGGTGGACCGACGAGATTGCGATGTTGAGGCGCCGCGCCATTGCTTACAGTGTAGACGTCGAGCAATGGGTCGAGCTCAGGTCACCATAATGGAGCACCTGAGTCGGAACCCCTAGTGTCGGCATATAAAGCTGCGAAAAAGATCCTAAGAAAGCAAACGTCGATGCTGGAGAAACTTGGAAGATGAAGTCAATAACGATCCATGGGGAAGGGGCTATAAAATCGTGATGCGGAGGTTGGCACCAACTAAAGCACGTGGTGTGCACGATCCTGATACCATGAATCGCATCGTAGACAATCTCTTTCCGACACACCCGGGAAGAGAGTCAGATCCAGTAACGTAATACGAAAACGCTATAATACTTTTTAGCGAACAAGAACTCAATCCAGAAAATACGAAACGGCAAAGCTCCAGGACCAGATGGGATTCCCGCAAAAAAACTGAAAATTGTTGCAGCCTCTAAACCGGAGGTGCTACTAAACATGTATAATGTATGTTTATTGACAGGCACCTTCGGTAATCGCTGGAAGCAGCAAAAACTCGTGCTTATTGACAAGGATAAGGGTGACAACAATCCGCTTTCAGCATACCGCCCACTATGTATGCTAGATATTGCCGGGAAACTACTTGAAAAGTTGATTTTATCCAGGCTTCTTGAAGCAATTCCTTTGAAAAAATTATATTTATTATTTTAATTTTTTCTTTCATCGTACAAATCAAATATAAAATTAACCCTCAAGTGCACAATACACAAAATGTGAATTTGAATTAATATAAGAATTGCATTTGTCGCGAAAAAAATCATATGAACAATGAAATCGAATGTTTAGAGTATCGCGAATCCGATTATTGAGGTGCGATAACGATTACTTGTAATTAAGATGGTTAGTAACAAAAATAAAAAATTTGTAAGAATGTTTTTTTCGAAAATTCGTAACTTTTTAATTTTGCAATATGAAACAGCTTTATGCAGTGATTTTTAATTGGAATGATATGATACTTTGAGAAAAAAAATGTGTTGTAATTATTCGTTGAAAAAAACGTAGTTTCTTAGTTAGTTGAAGACAAAAGTGTTTTTGACACTTGATAAATGTTGACTTCCGGCTATAATGAACTGAAACTATTTTAAAACGTGATTTTTATATTAATTTTTTAATTTATTTTTTAACTGTAATCAAAATGTCTTTATTTAATAAAATACACATTTTTAACAATTATATTTATTTTTATTATAAACATTTTCAACACTCTTTTTCGTCACACTAGATTTCTTCTTATTACATTGAAATATTTATTATATCATATGCTACGCTCTATTAATGTTAATATTAACACAAAAGTATAATACAAAAAACGAAAACGAAGATCAATCTACTCAATCGTACAATCACCTGCACAGTTTCGACACTGTTTGGACACATTCATTTTATACACCTGAACCTCGTCTTGCGGTCCTGTTTTCGAGGGCAAAGACAGCAACGGCGTTTGTTTTCCATCGTATTGTCTACAATGTTCTCCTGTTGTTCATCTTCACTGTTGCCTGGTGAAATCAGATCAGCGATGGAACAATGCAAATTTTTTGACAAGTTAACTAATTGCGAACGACGTTGCAATTGTGGCTTAACAATGGAAAATGCCAATTGTTCAAGATAATTCGCATGTGACATGATCACGTTCTCTTCAGAAAGTGAGTACAGGATTTGGCTGTTAACTGCACGCTGGTCCAACATGCCGTAAAAGGTTCGCATTGGCCAACGATTTGTTTTGATGTTTCACGATCGACATGTCCTAGTTTGTGCAATGATGACAATAACAAAACAACCTTTTTTAGGAGTGTACGATACCAGCGTTTTTCCATCATGATACGCAAAACGTGATGGTTTTTCAAAACACGACTGAAAGTATGAAACTGGAAGTTGAGGCTTATTTTTACGGATGGTTCTAACAATGGACAAGGAATAGTTTTGTTTCATGTTGTCTACAAAAGGAACGGACGTGAACCAATTGTCACACGTGATGGTTCGACCAGAGTGGTAAATTGGTTATGACGATTCGCGAATGTTCCCTGGAATACCTTTGCCTTCTTGCAATAAAGCATTATTTACGCGACCAGTGTAAGGAATCGCATTAATCATCTAAAACGTCGACGAATCATTCATCGAAACAACTTTCAGGCCATACTTGTCCGGCTTAGAAAGAATATACATTTTAAATTGACACCGTCCGCAAAAACCGAGTAGGTGCTCGTCGACGACGCAATTCTGACCAGACTCGTAATACATTTACAATGCTCTATAAAAAGCGTCCAAATTTCGCGAATCGGCGCAAACTAATCATCAAGTGCACGTTCCTAACGCGTTTCGATGTTGTCAAATCACAATAGGCGAAGTAAGAAATAGAAGCGATTTACACTCATAGTAGCACGAAACAAAAGAGGAGAAAATGGCGACCACAGGCGTTTGACACTCTTCTTGTCCATTTTGAATAATGCTGCGTAGTACATCAATCCGACGACACTTTTTATCTCTACAAGATCTATATCATAATGTACAAACTCAGGATTATCATGTGCTATGTGAACTTGGGCAATTTTTATATTTGTACAACGCACTGTTGTTTCGAGCATGTCATTAGTAAACAGCAGCGACCAAGCTTCTAACGGATTTAGAACGTTTTCAGTGCCGTTCTTTGCTTCAAAAGAGACCATTTGAAACCATTTTTTCCTTGCACATAGGTGACAGATCATTCACCGACGTTCCTCTTTTTTGCTGGAGGTTCCTGTGCATCTTCCTCTTCTTCATTTTCAGCCTCACTTGCATCTTCTTTCGTCATATAACTACTTTCGTACTCAGGTTCGTTTTCTGGACCAACTGATGTCAATGATTCGTTGTCATCCTCGTCTTCGTCGATGTCATTTGCTTTGTCAAAAATTTTTGCTACCTCGGCAGCTTGCCGAGTACGCAAACGAGTTTGCATATTGCATTCTGAAAAAAAATAGAGATTTACTTTTATGTAAATTTTATAAACGAAAATAGTGCATTTTTGTCTTAAAAATTACCAAAACTTAAGAAAATACTAAAAGTTAAGTTGACTGTGCAAAAATAAGGTTATTTATAATGAAAAATTAAATAAACTGAAAGGACCCCGCACTAATTATATGGAAAAGTGGCCCCGGTCGATTTGGCTAAAATTTTGATATGTTGAAGTTCATTCGATTCTGAACAAATGTCTTCATGGTCCCAACTCGAAATAATGAACAGATTCCGAGATATAGCTTATTGAATGTGTCAGTTGCGTAGATGGAAAAATAATCTTTTTTTGGACGCATTTATACTAAATTTTACTATCAAAATATTATTTCATGTTTTTTAACTTATAGATATGTTAATCGGTCTCACTAATGTAATTCCCCTCAATAAGAATAATCTGTGTCATCTACAAGCTAGATTAGATTCCGCCATATCAATAATTAAATATGTTTTACATGAATCTCTC
>JABFPM010003377.1:0-14482 GCA_022817325.1 Idris sp. 1 HC-2018 | reverse complement strand
CAAAGTTAATTTTTTAAAGTAAAATTGGCAAGCTTCCACGCTATGAACTTGAGTTGTAATCAAGTGGCATATTACATCAGATGTACAAACTCGTCTAATCAAAAAATTTCGAAAGCAAAATAAATTTCCGTGACATTGTTTGGTCTGATTGCTCTCTAATTCGGAAACTATTCGTTGCCAGCTGGCAATCTCAGTAAATTTGTAAAAACGTGATATTTAGTTTTATTAATTGATCAGACCATAATTTGTATGTATATAAGTATATCTAGTCTAGTAGCACCCTAACGATATAAATTTCCCTAATAATATAAATTTCATTCGTTCCCCATTTCCCTGAATTCTCATATAAAACATAGAATCTAATTTAATCTTAATTGAATTATAAATCTACAGTAAAATAAATTTTGATTTTTTCTTTTTTCAGAGAAAATATGCCGTCTCACTTCAAGATCAAAGAATATTGTCCTCTGGTCTTCCGAAATCTGCGAGAACGTTTTGGCATTGATGATATTGACTACAAGGAATCTATGACGAGGTAATTATTTTATTTTAAAAGTTTTAAGAAAATTTGTTGGTCGGTTTCACGCTTTATTCATTTGTTATAAATTGTTTTTCGCATTCAATTGATATGTAATTATAAGACAGTACTTGGAAACTTTAAAATATTGATAAATAAATGTTTGATAAATTTCTTATTTCCTTCGTTGTAATTATTATAATTAAATTGATAAAACTGGTAGCAGTAATAAGATTAACATTGCTAATAACTTACAACGAATTTTTAATTAAAACTAATTTGCTGATAAAATGTCAATCATTAGTAGGAATGAATAATTAACTCATTTATTTTATTTATTCAAATGAAAGTTATTGCTTTTCGTTGCATATTTATTTCGTTTTTATGACAAAGTGAAAAAAGTATTTAATTTATTTTAATATACATTTTTTAAATAGAACAACACTGTATAGTAATAGTTTAAAAATAATAATGTATATGAAATTTAAAAGAGTATTTTCTGAGAAGTTAAATAAAAATGATACCCGATCATCTCATTGTTTCTTTCAAAAATAAAGCAATTTAGATACAAGTATTAATAGTGCACGAACTTCGCAATACTGAGACATTGCTTCAGTTTGTTTCACTTACATGTTCCATTTTGAAGAACACAATGCAGTTTGAACTACAGAAATCATCTAATAAACTGTAATCATCAAAATTTAGGTCATAATCAGACCGCAGGAGCTTTGTGACAAATACTTTTTGAGACAAACTTAATCCAAACTGTTCATACCTTGGAAACTAAAATAATACTTGGTGACAGGAGCAGAAGAAAAATGAAGTTGATTTTGAGGATAAAAGAGCATTTGTATTAACGCTGGTTTCATTTATATAGTAAATCACTTTTATTCTACTCTCCAGATTGAACTCTAGATTTAATAAAATCGGATTATAAAAATCGATCAAGAAAAAAATTTATAAAGAGAAACTTTTATTTATAAAAAATTACATTATTATTATTATAATTTAATCTATTATGTTATTATTTATAACATAATATTAATTTTATTTAATCATTATTTAACATTTTTTTTTACAATAAATGTTTCTAAATACCTTTCACTGTCTCGAATTTGTCTCACAACTCCATTTTCATCTCATCGTTATTTAATAAGTCATGACAGTTCGAGGACTTTTTCAGTGAACATTCAAGAGCAACCTCTATCACGATTTCTAACAAAGGCTCCTCATCGAAAAAAACAGCAGTGTCCTAGGCACACACGTACTTTCATGCGACTGCTTAAACTTGCATTTACAAAGAATAATCGCCGGTGACCTGGAATAATTCTTTGTAAAAATCACGATCATGCTGCCGATCTGTGTGTTTTCACCTTGCAAAAACTATATAAATTTTCTTATTCTTCAAAATGAAAAAAATTAAAAAAATAAATCAATCAAAAAAGATAATAAGAAGGAATTTTGATAATAGATGTCGGACATTTAACCCGTCGCGAGCAAAACGACGCACGGGTTTGGCTACGATTGGACGGGGTCGTCAATCGGTGCAGCGCTCCAACACCATACCTACAATAAACTTCTCGTCTAACGTTCCGCAGACACCGAGTAAACCACAGCGTACCTACAGTTTTAAGCCAAAACGTCTGAGGTTAGATCGATTGCGAGTTTGAGAGTGATTTCCAACAGGCTAACGCAGAGACTGTTTGTGATCTTGTTTTTCCCCCCTTGACTTTTCTTGCTCTAATATCTGGTCAGAGGGAAGCGTGTGTTGCTCTGCGTCAGGAAAAGGGAGATGCTCAATTTATCTTCTTTCCTGAACTGCACTATAATTTTTAACTAAAAAAAAAGCAGAACTGTTAGACGACGGCTCGATCAGACGGTTTTTCTTTCTGGGTCTGGTTCCTTTTGGTTGACAAATTATACTAAATTGTTGGTTTTTGTTTTTGCAGGTCACAGCCCACGTTAGACGACTCCTCAGGGAAGAGTGGCGCAAAGTTTTATCAGTCGTATGATAAGCTGTTCATCATCAAGACTTTAACGAGCGAGGAAGTTGAGAGAATGCACTCGTTTCTTAAGCACTATCATCCGGTATAACTTTTAGAAAAAATAATTAATTAATAAAAAAATTGTTGACTGATCAGAGTAATGAAAGTGAAATTTAAGTCCTTTCTTATACTGAAACAAACAAGTTTGAAAATTTAAAGATTCTTATCAACTTCAATTTGTATTATTTTGGAGGCTTAGACATGTGCTAAAAAAAGTCATATTAGTTCAATTTAAAAGTATCATAACTTTTGAACTTGTGACCTAGAAAAGTGTAATTATATTTTAAATGAAAATTACGAGAAGAATCAAATGGGCCAACTTGTTAAATTGACTTTATTAATTAATTGATGGATAAAAATTGTATTTGCATTTTTATCACCATCAGAGTGCTTGTTTAAATCAATCAAGTCACTTTTTGTAAGATGAAAATAAATTTTTGGAAATTGTGAGATATAAATCAAATTTTAAATTTTACATTATTTACTCTAATCGAAAATAAAATACATTAACATTTAGTACTCAATTCTTGTCTTTATTTGTAAACTATTCTATTAAAGAAAAGTATTAAAGTAAAATGCTACTTTTATATCCTGTGAAAAGCAATTTAAATGATTATTATAATATAACAAGCAATTTATATTTGTTTGCTTCTTATTTTACAAAACTTCATAAAATAAAATAATCGTAAATTTTATTAAAAGGCTTATAAATTGGAGCAATTACGAGAACTTTCGTTGTATTGATAAATATTTTCCATTTATTTTTCAATTTTAGTTTTGTGATTAAATTTAATAATTTATACAATGTAAATAACATAAAATAGAACGATTTTTACATATGAATAAAATGAAATTTTCTTGTCTTTGTTTATTTTCTGCAACTATTGATTATTTAATAAATTGAAAGTTCTCATAGCCGTTAAATATAGTAATTGATTAATAATTGAATTCCCTAATGTTTTAGTACATTGTCGAGCGACATGGAAAGACACTACTTCCACAGTACCTTGGGATGTATCGGTTAACTGTAGACGGTGTCGTTCACTACGTCGTAGCAATCAGAAATGTTTTTTCAAATCACTTGACGACACATAAAAAATACGATCTGAAGGGCTCGACAGTAGACAGAGAGGCATCAGATAAGGAAAAAGAAAAGGATCTACCGACGTACAAGGATAACGATTTTGTAAAAGAAGGAACGAAAATTTACATTGGTGAAGAAGCCAAGGCCAAACTCCTGGAAACACTCACAGCTGACGTTGATGTTAGTTTAATTTATAAAATTTTCAGCAAAACGCAATACTTTTACATTTTCTTTTTTATACATTTACTATTATCTTTATTTGTATAATATATACTTTAAAGTTTATAAATATATACAATTTAAATATTTATTTAAATTAAGTCATATTATGAGAAGTTAAATAGAAACAAATGTATATTCTTTAATAGTTATCAATTTTCAAATTGAAATTTATGAAAGTCAACTTTTTGTCAAGGATATTGACGTTAATTAATTTAACTAATCATAATATTCAAAGTCATTACAATGAGGTATCGATGAGTTTCACGAAGTTTTCAAAAGACATCGTTAATACGTAAATTAAATTACATTGTGCTTATTAAAATGAATTTAATCGATACAGTACAACTTATCAATGTGTTAAAAGGGCAATTTGTGCGTCCAAACTTTGTAGTTCACTTTTCATTTTAACAATGTAGCAATAATCAACAGTATTCTAAAGCAAATTGAATGGCTGCTTATTCAATCGCAAAAAAAATTATTACTTCTTTGTCTTAAGAAGCAAGTAATAAACGGATTAAGTTGTAATTACTTAATCGATTAAAAATACTTAAATAGTCTATTTTTAAACAAAATCAACACAAAAGACTTTTTTATAGCAGATAAAATTGTGATAATAAATATCTGATAATCACATTACATGACAATCGAGCTGTGTAAGTGATATTTAAGGGCTCAGAAAATTGAAATTTCAAACCTTTTCTACGACGTGGGTAAATAAACTAAAAAAATAGGTCTCACAAAATATTGATTTTTCAACCGTTGATAATAAAATTTCATATAATAATTGGCTATATATTGTTACAGTTTCTGACGCGTTTACATTTAATGGATTATTCATTGCTGCTTGGATTGCACGATTGTGCTCGAGCTGAACAAGAAAATCGAGAGCGCGCTGAACGTGAAGACGACGAGGATAATCACGATGATGAAGAAGACAGTGAATCCGGCAGCGGATTGGATTCCCGGGGCGCCATTGGAGAGTGAGTTTCTCACTTGTCCGGGGGGATTATGATGTCCTTGAAACAAAATATCCAGTTGTCTGGCACAGTATAATGAATTTCAATTAAAATTACTTGTTTTCACTTTAAAAATTGTAATCATTCAATTGTTTCGACGGGTAGCATTCGATTTAATTGTTTAATTGACGTTCTGAAATGTTGATTACATGCAAAATCGATTAATCGGTCTTGTCCGTAAACTTGAGCTTACATTAATTGATATTTAAGTGAATTGAATTTTCTTTTCAAACAAAACATCAATTTAAAAGTACATTAAGTTTTATAAGTTCAATTTTTGCAAAATAAATTGTATGAATTAATGCTTTTACGACACGACACAATTTATTTTGTTATTGATTATTTATTTTTATTGCATGTTTCAGTCGAGTTTGGACATGGAGTGGCGTTGGAGGTATGGCCACACCACCGGAATCGCCACAAGCTGCTTTGGCCCGGGATGCTAGTCTTCAATATGATGACACGATAATACCTGAATTAGACATCTATGCCATTCCAAGTTCAGAAAGTAAATAACATTATTGTTGATCATAATGCAAAATTGATGTTCCAATTTGAAGGTCAATGCTGTTAACTTGATCAGAACATTGTCCACGACATACAGGAGATTTGCATTCGACTCAGAAGCTGGGAAATAAATTGATCATATACTGAGTTACATAATTATTACGATTGTTATCGAGTATAAAGGTTGCATAACCAAATTTCTCGACATAACGGAAACGAGCATTTGTAACAAATTGCCTATTATTATTTTATCTTTGCGGTAAAAATCGGTCACTTTGAAATAAGAATAACATTTTATTAATTTTCTTAATCCAATCTGAGAAGAAAGCATTTAAAATAATATTATACATTAATTAAATTATTTATTAAAAAACATTTTAATTAAAGAAAAATACTATTTTTTTCAGATGCACCTACAAAAGAAATATACTTTCTTGCTATAATCGATGTCCTGACTCATTACGGTGTGCGAAAACAGGCAGCAAAGGCGGCAAAGACTGTGAAATACGGTGCTAACGTTGACGGCATATCTACCTGCGATCCCGAGCAGTATGGCAAACGATTCATTGAATTCATGAGCAAGGCCATAGAATAAATCAATTTTTTTCAATTTGAATCCATTTCATCGCAAAAAGGATTTAATTGCTGATTTCGATATCATTTCTTCGTGCCGAATATAAAAAGAGGGCAAAAAAGCCCACCAATTTTCAAGCTCAACAAGTGTGTATGGTTTATTATTCTTTGCACATTTGATTACGATAATTTTTGTAAAGATAGTTAGATTGTAGATAGATAACCGTGTCTTAGGTTTCTTGAAAAAAAAGTTGAATAGATGGAAGAAAAAAAGAGTTATGACAGCGAGACGATACAACTTATTTTTGATTTTAATCAACGGTGACATTCAATTGAACGGCTTGATGAATCATTTTCAAAGACAATAAATTTGTACATATAATAATTAAAGAAGTTGAGATGTTATGCAAATTTGTTTCACAATTAAACAATGAGATTGTTTGTTATAAAGCTTTTTGATTTTGTAGATAATTTCAAATTCTTAATTTGAGAGTTGTGTTTCATTGCTGCGCTTGACGCAACGAATACACATTTAATTGACCTTCTCCGTAAAAATTCTTCACGATTCTGTAACCCTAAACATAACTTAGTTAAACAATCAATGTTGACTCTTGTAAAATTGTCAAATGCATCGTTTTAAACCTTAACCATTGAGAATAAATAATAGTTAATATTGTACCTACAGCAGATCTGAAATTGAAGGTTGTCATTGAAAAATATTTATTCGTCGTTCCAATCTTTTTTTTCCTTCAAAGAGCTGGAGATTGTTAGTAACTTAATTTGAAGCTGACGTTGGAACGATGACATCTAATCAAATTTCTGCCTCTTCATTACGTGATTTACTTGTAAGGATGAGACTTGCAATTCTGTTTGTGATAAAAATGTAGTTTTAGTGTCGTTTTTTTTTTTAAATTTGTAATACACATTTAATTGTGCTGAATTAAGAATTTATTTATTACTTCATTGTGTATTGAATTATATTAATGTTTAGATGATAATGTTAATAATCAATTGATGTTTGTAATTTTATTTCAAATTGACTTAGATTTCTTTCTTGTTTAAAAAAAACATTTTCTTGAATTTATGTCATAATTTTGAATGTAGTTTTAATTCGAACTAATAGAATTGCAATCATTAATAAATAATTCACATATAATTTAACTTTCGCTTAACTTTACAGAGGAATGTAATGTTCATTTAAGAATTAAATATTTCTAAGTTTAATCAAAATTTAAAATTAATTATTAAAATAATTCATAATTAAATAATACACTTTTGTATATTTAAACTTCAATTAATCTTACTAAATAATTTAGAAATATAATACCAATTTTCAATAAACTATTGAATTTGAAAAAAAAGAATATACGAATAAAAAAAAATTGTAAAAAAATATAATAAACTTAAATTTTAATTTGTATCTCTTTTAAATTGAAAATTCTGATCAATTAATTCTAGAAATTAAATTACTAACGCCAACTCTGACTATTTTCAAACTTATCAGATTCTGCAAAATGTGGTATGTCAATGATATACAAAGTTAAAACCAATAAAATGCAATCGTAAAACCGAACAATCAATCTATTTGCAGAATTTTATCGTAATTTAACAATCAAACAAGATTAGTCGTAAATTAAATTTTTGACTTTGTCACTTTGTTGTTAGAAAAGTTGTACGCGTACTAATAACATATATAGCTTATTTCGTGAGACGTGCTGTGATATAATGGTTTTGTACAGTGCAGTTAGTAGCTATCCGAGCTCTTTATCGTTTCTTAAAAACGACTTGCGAAAATGTATTTAAGAAATGTTTTAAAAATAATAGAGAAAAAAACACTCTTTCAGAGGTGAAATTTGAACTAAGAAATATTGTTGGTGAAAAAAAATATAATTTATTAATTACTAGTCAATTCGAATCAAAAATCGATTTTGACACCGTACTTTTGAGTATCGCTTCTTTTTATACTCGAATGCAGTGTATTTGACATCTGAAAGAGTAAAAAAGAGAGAGTAAGAGAGAGAAATGAAAAAGACGATGAGGCAGAGAAAGAAAATATTAATCTCCACATTTCATTGCGACACAACTGTTTTTTAATTTAACAATCATTTTGATGGCACTTTTTTACAAGATTCAAACTCCGTTATCCTTTGTATATCGTGAAATTTTATAATAAAACTTTTAAATACTGTTTCCTCAACTGTGTAACACAAAAAAACTTGCAGATAAAAAAATCATTGTGCAAAGATGTCCACCGCTTTTCTCAAGACACTCGTCTAGTCTCAATTTGATACTTTGTATGATTTTCTACGCTGCCAATAAAAAGAACAAGTCAATGAGTGGAAAATAATAATAACAAATGAAGTCTCGTTATTTTACTTTACGACCTATCAATCGTACGGTAGAGCACTTAGTGTATATCACTTCGCCAAAGTTGACTACCGAAACAATAATAAAAGTTCGACGTTTACGAATTTATTAACGTTAACTATTTTAATAAAAAAGCAACTTGTAAGAAAAGTGTCTGAAAAGAAAAATAATGAGTTTTAAATGTGATACTGTCCATCTAAAAGTTTGAATATGAAATTATGTATTCTTTTTAAAATAATAGCATATCAAGTTTTTTTTAATTAAAATTATATTATTGACAATCTTTTAATTATTAAACAAAGACAACAACAAATGACAATGATTCTGTCCAGAAATGTGTAGCCAAAAACGTCTAAAGTGCTTTGCCAGATGAACAGTTTTTTATTCGTAATATTTGAGTCATTCCGTCTAGCGTCATTAAGTTTTATGCAATAAGGTTTCAGGTCTGCGACCTTTCATTTAGATCGTACCGCAATATAACGAGACTCTACGAGTAAATAATTTAATAAAAAATAAATATTATATAAATAAATTATAAATAAATATATATAAATATATATATATATGATATAGGAACTGTCTATAGTTGTCACTATTAGAGTAATAATTGTTATACATCTGTTCATTCATCAATGAAACTGCACTCAATGACTTTAGTGCTTAGCTTGTAGGCTGAAATCTATAATTTGTTGAGCCTTTAATATGCGCGGAAATCAATCTGTTGATAAAATTATTATCAATCAAACATCCGCGTTTTGAATTTTTATATGTATAAAAAAAAGAAATATTGATTTGTTTTATCAACGGCTATTATTTTTTTATATACTTTTTACTGAACAATTTCCTAATAATTAAAAATCTATCAACTAAAAGTAACATACTATTTGAATTGTCTTAAATTTTATTAATGATAAAATGGCCATTGTCGTGTGATTTATAATGATCAAATTTATAGCAAACGTGATCAGCGGTTTTTTCATTGTAAATAATAATTGTATAAACAAATTTAAGTTAAAATGTCTGTTGTATGAGTAATTTCAGTTTGCACGTTTGCTACAAGTTTGATGATTGCTCTGATAAGACGCTTCTTTGTTATATAGCTTCGAATCATGTAGAAACATATTCAGTGTTTGAACTGCGTCATTGTAGTTTTGACAAACTATATAAACAAAAATCACTTTCTTAAACAAATATCAAGAATCTTCATTTACATATTTTTACGCTCGTTTTTTAAGCTTCACTACTTTCTGTAATTTTTCACGTCATAACTACAATATCTATACGTACAACAACTGTTGAATACAGCAAACAAATGACGTTTCAATCACGAAAGAAGGAATTGAATAAATGTGTGTTTGCTCGAGCTAGTTTGTATGCATTGACGAATTCATTTCAATGTGAAGCTGAGTGTATAAAAGTATACGTAATACTGTTTAATAATGTTCCGACCGCCTCTTTTTCTAGACTTGTAGCATGTTAAACATACACTTAATTTGGAGTTGACCTTTTTTTATTGTAAAAATAACTTATTACATGGATTAATTATAAAAAGTAGATAAATAAAAATAAAGCTGTGTATTTTTTATATTATCCTGCTTCTAATTTGCATGATTTTTGTTTTTTTTTTCTATGTGATAAAAAGAACTTGTTTTAACTCATTTTTTTCAAATTATTATAAAGATATTAGAATAAATGAAAATTATACACACACAAAAATTTTTCAGTAAAAATTCTGAAAATCAGAAAATAATTTCTGTAAAGTGCGTTCGTAAAAATATTTTTTGAAATTCATTAAAAAATTACTAATTTCCAGTAAAAAGTTGTTGAATTACAAAAATACAAGTTTAAATAGAAAAATTAATGTACTTCACTTGTGAAGACGGCAGAGGTTTTCTCACTCGTGAGCATGAACAGACACTCGCTTCGCTCGTGCTGTCTTGCTCACTCAGTGGGAAAACTCTGCTGTCCTCTCTAGTTAAGTAAAATACTATTTTCTAGTGTTAATTATATTGTGTCATAATCGCAGAACTTTAGAGTGTATTTGTCAATCTTTTATGGTACAAAATTTGATGGGAAATTTTAATAAATATAAGTGTTTCACAAGTTTTGAGCGTGTTAATCATTTTTTATTTTCAAAATAACTTACTACATAGATTAATTATAAAACAGAAACAAAAACTTAGACAATTGTATTAAATTTTTAATTTAATCCTGTTGTGAACATAAACTTCCTTCTTTATGTTGTACAATTATTTTAAAAAAATCTTGTCTTTACTCAAAAATAATATGTAAGTCATTAAATATATTTATAAAAAATTCACATTGTTTAAAATTAATTTGTAAAATAATGTTAATTTACACATTTGTGTACAGGTTTTTAAGGTTATTATAGATGGATAAAAAACGCAAAATTAAAATAAAAAAAATATAATATATGGAAGTCAAGTTCAAACTCGTGCTCTCTTAGAAGTTGTTTCAGTTGAAGAACTAACTGTGGTTGGACCGCTGCGTTTTCGTCTACTATTTGGTGATGTCTGTTTCAGAACTTCCATATCGTTAAAAACTACTTGGGCACCACCTCCACTTGTGGGTAATATGTCACCCTATTAGAAAAAAAAATCTTTATTTGTTAAAAATTTATTTAACTTAATTAAATTTAATTTTGTTACATTCAATATTAAAAAAAATAATAATTATTATTTCTATTTAAATAAATTATATATGCAAACCTTGATCAACTTGGTTTCTAATTCTCCATCAGTATCACGTTCTTGTTCAATGAGACAATATCTCGAAGCCCCATCTGTGATTTCTTGTGGACTGGTAAGTTTTTTAATGCAACGTTTGTATCGCATATGGGGTTGCAAAATAGTTCCAACTGGCACTAAAGGTGATGGTCGATGGTCGATCCATCTATCCGCACTTTGAGACCTTCGATACCGTGGATTTGAAACTGCTGTTCTATCCTAAATATTCAAGAAATATTCTTTTTTTTAAAGGTATTAGCTTCTACAGTTTTAAAATAAACTGTCACAAACTATTTAAAAATTATTTGTAATCCTTTTTTATAGACAGACAAAATAACATATATTAAACATTTATTTTCAAAAATATCAAAGGCCAATTTTCAATTCTCAAAGTTTTATTATAAAATTACACTTAACATTTGTAAAATATACAACTCTTCATTACACAATTTCAATTTACTGTATCTTCAAGTTAAGTTTGAATAAAAAAGTTTTAAATAGAAATAGAGGAAAACACAATTACACATAAAATTATTACGAAAAAAATACAATTTTTAAAATAAAAATCAAGTTACGAAATAACAATGGGTTTAAAATTTGTCTTTTCAAATAACTTAACATTTATTAGAGTTCTATTGTTGAACATATAACTGTTCAATATTGTTAACAAAAGATAAAATATCTTAATTTACCTGTCTCGATCGACCTTCTGTCGCCGGACAAACTCTATCATTATCCCTGTAAGTGCTTCTTGGAGTCGAAGGTACCTGTTCTTTAGATGTTACTTTTACAGGCACATCTTCACCATCAACAAGAATTCGTTTTACTAATCGCAGCTTATCATCTTTTTCTCGCATTTGGTTCTTTATATAAAACAAAAATTATATATTAGAGTAAATTCAAATTAACACTTGTCTTTATTATAAATAAATACCTGTAAATGTTCTCTTTGAGCCTTTAATTTCAACTCCAATTCGCGGTTCATCTTGTCTGCTTCAGCCTGTATCTTGTGCGTATACTTTTGTTTAACCCTTTGTTTATCAATAATTCGTTGATTAAGAACAAGATCTCTGTCTCGTAACTGATAAAACAAAAATTGTAAGTTGAGTTCTCTGATTATTATAAAAATTTTATTTTTATGTATACTTACTTCGTGTTGTAAAGTTCGGATAGTGTCATTGGCACTATTTAATTTACTTAATAAACTGTCAATTTGAGATTCAGTTTTACACATGTGAGTTTCTAGTACAGAAATCTAAAATTAAATTTAATTATTAGCAATTGTTTAATTTAGAACTTCAAAATACTTTTAAATGTAGAACTTGAATTTATTTTTTATTCTTATTTTCAAAGTATACCTTTTTCTTTTGTTGAGAATTAGATGCTTTTAAAGAAGCATTTTCAATTTTTAAGCTGTTGTTGTCTTGTTCAATAGTTAACAACATTTTTCTTAACTCATTTTCTGTAATAAACAAAAAATTAGATCTTATTTAAATTTTAATTATAAATTATACATAAATTTGTTGTATATCTCACGCTTTTGCTCAAGGTCTGCTCGCAAAACGTTACGCTTATTGATACGTTGTTCTAAAAATTGCATAAGATTAGTAATAATCTGATCGTTGTGTGGAGAATCCATGTCCAACTGTGGGAACGGTCCACCGAGCCTATCGTAAAATAAAACAAATAGTTAATTTGTAAGATTTGTTTTCCTTCTAACAGTAATTTTTTAATTAAAAACTCACGTGTACACTAAACCAATATCAACATCAATATCTGCAGCTTCTATTCGACCCTCTTTTTCCAGTCTGCTTCGAGCTTCCTTAAATATCTACAAGATATTTTTTAAATTTATATAGAATTATAAAATGTTCCACTAATTTAATAAAAACTATTATTTTTTTGTTGTAAGTAAATTTATAAATTTTAGATCATTTTTACCTTGTTAGCTTGTCTACGTCCAGGAGTGAAACCTAAATCCAACTTTGAAACAACAGACCGAGCGACTTGTACTTCTTGGGACATTTCAGCAAATTTCATCACTTGCTGTAAAAAATATATAAATTAATATTAATCACCTCCAAAATAAAATAAAAAATATATATAAAAAAACTTGTTGAAATATTACTTACAATTGTTTCATCATAATCCTCTGCTCTCGGATTAACACAAACAATCATTCGCACTTGACCTTCTCCATCAAAATAATTTTTAAACAAATGTGTCAGTTTGGAATCACGATACGGAACCATTTTGTTTGTTCCCTGAAGTTGATTTTCCCGCAAAATTTCCAAACAAGATCGCAGTGTCATCAATGAATTATTTATGTTTCCTTAAAAATAAATAACATGTTCATATAATTTAAATATTTATATTGAATATAATACAATTTATAAAGTTTTGATTAAAATGTACCTGCTTCTCGCAATCTTTGTCCAGTATTTTTAGTGCGATTTGTACGTTCACTTCCAGCTAAATCCACCAATGATAGCTGACTTATACAAATCACTCGCTTATCTTGTACAACTTGTTCGCCTTCACTGTCCAAAGGCGCCTTTAAGAACATTATTTTTTATCAATCAGTTTAACTTTAAAAATGTCAAGTTAAAAAATATCTTGTAATTCACCTGAACTAATCTAACAGTAAAAACACTGTGTGATCTGCTTGACTCCGTGTTTAAAGCTGTGTGAGCCACACGACGTTTACGTTGTCCGCGTTGAAAAACTTCAAACGCCTCATCAGAGCTTTTAACTTCAACTTCAGTAACACCATGAACGTACATATTCTTGTTTCCGTCTTCTCTGATGATTTTACTTTGTAAATTCCTACAAAATATGATCATTATTACATCAATCTTAATTCTAGTATAATTATTATTACATTTATTTATAACTAAAATAATAATAATTAATAAATTTATGAGTACTTGTTTCTTAAATCGTCTTCATCCAATAAATCGTATACACTGTTGTTATATATTTCAACGTAAGTTACAAATACTGCATACAGACTGTCGCGATCCACGACAAGTACTTGAGAATCATCAAGTTCACGCACTATTGGCACTTGGTTGGTGTCGCTGTCACTGTCAACTCTGCGTCTAAAATACATTCAAAAATAAAAATATAATTTCAGAAATAATCATCAGGGTTGCGCTTTCAAATTCCCTGCCTTTTCCAGATATTCTAGACCCAGAATAAATTGTTTCCAGGTCATTTTTGATAATAAAAATATTTTTAACCGATTAAAAGACATATATTTAATTTAATTTACATAGTTAAGGTGATATCGAATAGAAATTCTCTATCGCTCTCTAATTTTTAGTGATATTTTAAATTATTTTATTGTTGTGATAAATATTAAAAAAGCGGCAATGTAGCGGTGTTAACTATAAATGGGAGAA
>JABFPM010003376.1:0-14485 GCA_022817325.1 Idris sp. 1 HC-2018 | reverse complement strand
ATAGTCATATTTATTTACTGAAATTTTGTACATACTCAAAAGCTTCTTTTAAATAAATTTTTTACAAGTACGTTTTTGAAACTTTACAATACTTGTGAAAATATCTTAAACATTTTGAATATTCTAACAATAAAAATTAAATAAGCTGATAAAAAATATGCCAAGATTTGATTTTAAAAAAATTGATAAAAAATATTTATTCTATATATGTAATGTTAAAATGTTGATGGGTGTTAAATTCAAAAATAAAAATTCCTTGGGTTTTTTATTGCTTAAGTATTTTGGGATTAAATTATAATAAGTAATTTTTAATTTGGCTTAAATTAGTAATTCAGTTTTCAATTTGTAGTTTTTTCTTCTTTTTTTTTTAAATATATTTGAACTAACTTTTTTTTTAATTTTTATTTCAAAAGAAGGCGAAGGAGAAGAGGAAGATGAGTCTGACACACACGAGGAAGAAGAAGAAGAATTGGACGAAATTCATATGGAAATTTCTCATGTAAGCTACTCAAATCAATTGCAAAGAACTAGTCCCACGGGTGTCCCATCCGATGCAATGTCAATCAGAATGGTCAGCTCACATGCGACGCGATATACTTAATTAATCATTGATATCGATATATTTATTAATTCTGGATTCGACTTTGAATCTTCTTTTTTCGAAATTCAATTTTGATAGATTTAAAAAAAAGCTCATTAAAATTATTATGAATTTGGCAAACAAAAGTATAACATTTGTTTTAATTAAAAAAAAAATTGGATTATCAATTTCTAATGTAAAATCAAGATAATCTAAAAATGTTGAAAAATTATTTATATAATTTTGGCAATATTTTTATTTATGAAAAAAAGTCCGACTGAGAGTAAGGTTTTCCAAATTGTTAATCAATGTCACGATAGATGGCACTCCTGATGCATGTACATACTTTCTTTTAATTTATTAACTTTTATAAAGTACACTTTTTTGTTCAAACGGTTTTTAACTAAACTGAAAAAAGTTATTTATTTGATATAGTTTATCAGGTTGTTTTGTTAACGCTATAAAATGCAATAATTATGCTTCTGGTTAGTGAAAATTGTTTTATTATGTGAAAGTATTATTTACTAGTTTCCATATCGTATTAAAAAGTAATTAAGAATATAGCTTATTTAAGAGCCGAATTCGCTGGTATGGTATAATGCCGAAATCTGGAGGAAGAGTATAAATTATTGGTATAATTTTTATCTTCCTCAACATTTTTCTAATTGTTAATTTTTTTTCAATGCAGAAAACAATTATCTTCAACTTTGTTCTGTTAAAAATGCAATTAATTCGCAAATATTTAAATTAAATTCAAACTTCCTTCTTAATGTGCAGGTCAAAAGTTTAATTTATTTTTTATTACACCAACAACAAAATCAAAACGGTACTTACATCTAAATAACCAATCGAATTTTCATTCTTTTTTTTCAGACATAATTAGGTGCGTCAATTAAAAATTTTTCGTTTGGAATTTTTTATGGACTTAACAGCTTTTTGAAACGGGTTTAAGACAAATTTTCATGGCCCTTCCATTAAACGTCATGTAAAATTCACCACATACTATCTTGTGTCTTATATGAACTGTATGAATTGAACACTAAAGTATCTAACATACACGAAAAGTGCTTCATTAAACAGACTATTCATGTGTACAGTTAAGTATTAATAAAACAGTTTTCTATAAACAACAACTGAATTATCATTAAATTCCCCTGAAAGAAATTTATTTACTAAATCGTACTTTCTTTTCAATTAAAGTTCATCAGCATTTCTCCTCTGAAAGTTGTCAAATCTTCTGGATCTCATTTTTTGCTTTTGTAAATTTATTTTTATTTACTATGCAAGTGGCCGCATCTGCTCGACCGGGACACTCAGATACACTACACAGTGCATATACTAGGTGTATACCGGCAAAGTATGTACGTATATACCTATACAGTGTACCGCCTCTCTCAGCGAGTAACTGAAGTAAAGCCAGGTTGGTGCCCCCGCTAGGGTGAACGAACGGGTATGCTCAAGCAAAAGCGAACCCGTGTGTCTCCACCTCCTCCTTCTCATCCTTCTCTTAACACCAACCTCCTTCCTTTTTCTGCTTGTACCTTTAAATAACGTACAATTTCGAATTCCATTTTTTAATAACCACCCTTTTGAGCTGAAAAGAGGACTTATTTTTGGAGATCACCTGAAACATGTAGAAAAAATCAAAACATATTTTTGGAAGGAAAAAAAGTTGAAACAAAATTGGTTAACTTATTTTTAGAGAATCACCTGAAAAGAGGACCTAGACTGTCAAACCAGGTGTAAATGAAGATCTGGGAAATAAAAGCAGTGAAGAGACAAGAGAAAATGAAAGCAATTAGAAACTCGATAACGGTACTTGAAATAGTTAATTAGCTCTGCTGAGAGTAAAAAGAAGAAGAAGAAGAAGAAAAAACAACTTTGAATCAGAAGATGAATCTGCTTTGCATGGGCACTTATGATCGACGAAGGTGAGCTAAAAAAAGGCTCTGCTTCCTTAATATAGTTCAGTGCTTTCGCGGGACAAGAGGTTGGGATTGAGGTGAGACGTAGCAAGGAGCTGGTATGCCGGATGCTATAAACACTGTGCACGGTATTCTCGCGCGTAATTAATTTATCCTTAGTTCTTGCCATCTGTGACGAGACTCTGGAAGTGTTGCAATTATTATACAACGTTGTTTTACATTGTCGGCCGATCTTCGACGTTCATTTGAGCTTTTTTCTTTTGTTCTGGAATTGTGTGCATTCCAACTAATGAACGGCACTAAATGGAGGTGTGAGGACCTTAACCTTGGACAAAAAGAGAGCTGCGTCATAAATTTGAAAAGATGGAAATTACCTTACGAAGGAGCGAGAAAGAGGAACCAGTTAATGTCCTTAATTTAGAATTATTACAGCATTCATGACTGGAAAATCGTCTTATGGATTCAAGTTAATAAAGATTAAATTTGATTAGATTTCTGTAAAGTTGTTGGATGAGCAATTTTATCATTTTTTTCTTTGGATATTGGCTTGGATTTTTTCCGAAGTGACAGTGATAATGAAATTAACAGCAATGAGGACGAAATTGTTCCTTATGGTTGGAACATGTTATTTAATGGCAGTCATTTTGTTCGGCAAAATGATATCGCGTGTAAAGTGTTGATGTAAAATTATTTGATGCAATCAATTGTAATAGTGAAATTCATCAATGAAAAGAAGTTAATTCGAATTTTGTTGTTATTTTTAGAATGATTAATTTCTGAGGATTTGTTTTACTTTGAAATATGTCTATTATAATTACAATTTTGGCAGTTTTATGATGCTTCAAAACATGTGTTGGGTTTTGATATTTTGGCAATATGACTGGGAGATTTATTCATACGAGAAACTCAAACATAAATAACTTGTTCTCTTATTTTTGGTAATGCAGATTTTCACAATCAAAGTGCATGCTACAAATCATAGGGTAATTTATTCCATCCCAAGAAAATGTGTAAACCTTTGTCGTAAGTTTATTTAATTAAATAAACATGGTTTTTTAAAATAGATTTACAGTCGTGGTGTGAAATTATTTATGATATTTCAAATGTACTTCTAATTTTTTGAAAAATATTGTGTGGTTGCAATAATTTGTAACTTTTTTACTGGGTTATATAAATTGAAAATGTCATTCAATTTTGTTTCTTTTACGAAATTTATTGTACAAAAAAGTTTAAACAAAAAGTCCAGTTTAGGGCTTTCAAAATAAATGTATTAAAATAAATTGCTGTACAGTAGAAATAAAATGTTTACTTGTTTTTGGTTTTATAATTTAAATGAGCAATTGTATTTAAAACTGTAAACTCTTAAAAAGTATGCATGCGGTTATATCAGTGTTTTTTAATAACAACAAACATTGTTAAGAAAATAAATTTTACGAGGAATAAATAAATTTAAAAATAATTTTTCAATTACATTGTAATTTTGTTAATGTCAAATTTAACGAGTGTTGGGTGTAACGAAGTCGGAATGATCTGTCATTAGTTCGATCGACTCAATAGGAAGATGATCGTGCGTCTCACAAAAGTGTAAAATAGATCAAATATTTTGAATTATAAAATTTATCTTCCAAATAAATTAAAAAAAAAAAAAAAAATTTGTATAAAAAATAATAGAAAAAAAAACTTTTGAAAAATACAAATTATTCTAAAAAATACAGACAAGAAAGGAATTTAAAAACTACTAACTAAAAAACAATTTGAATTTTCAAAATAAATTATCGCGTGGAATTTTTAGTCATGCAAAATATGTAATTCCTCAATTTTTAGACTGTTGCAGCTACATTTAATTTTTTTTCATTATTTGCTAAAAGATGTCTTTAAACAAAATTAAAAAAATATTAACATTTTTTTAAAAATGTAAATAGAAAATTACTTTTAAACTGTATTCATGACAATACTAAAAAAATTAATGCATATTTTGATGTTTCGTTTTTAGTACCTAAGTAAAAAAATTTTTTTTTTTCGTCATTTATTTTCAATTTCTTTTAATATAAATTACTTTTCACAAATTCAATGTAGAAATTGATTTCAAATGTTGATTGCTAACTGTCTAAATGATTATATTTTGTTGATTTCCTTGAGGATGTTTATAATTAGAATTTATGTGACAGTTTTATATAGGATGTGTCGCTATCGCATGCACGCAAAAAAAATTAACTATTTCATTAACAAGTGTCAACAACTGGGTGAATGTCAAAAATCAAGAAGTTTACCCTAAACCAAAGTGTAATTATCTTAATAACAAACTAGATAACAACTGGTTCTTATTAATTAAACGTTAAATTTATATAACATATTAGTAAACAGTATTTAATGATTTGGTTGTTCAATTATGAGCTAAATTTTTTAATAATATTTTATCAAGTTATATTTTTGTCCAAAATTAAATTAAGTACAATCATAAATAACAAAATATTTCTAATTTTTTTCTATTTCTTTTTTTAAATTTAAGTTTTTTTTAATTTTGTTGTTTCATCAATTATGGTATATTTAACAAAAACATTCTACATTTTAGTCTGATCTTCAGTTCTCTGTAATTGGTTTCCAATAAGTAATTGAAGTTCTTGTACAGAAAATAAGAACTTGATCTGTCTCAGACAAGATTGAATAATTACTATAAGTACCATTCGAATCTTAGATCATTATTTTGATATCTTTATTAAACTAACAATTTTAAAAATAGTTTTAAATTACATTTCGAAAATAAAAAATGTTTCCAGAAACTATGGTTCTCATTTTTTCAAATATTCCATAAACTTTTTGGTTCATAGATTAAAAAAAGTAGTTTTCTTAAAACCTATTGAAATTCACACTCACTTTTTATTCTATAAAGAAAAAACTTGTTGCTAAATTTTTCTTCGTTAATAAAACAAAAATGAGTACAATTTAAATTCAACTAAATTTTTTACTAAGAATAATAAATTCTTTATTTTCTCTTTTGACTGCTCGCTTACTTAATTCTATAAAAAACATGTATATTTTTTAAAAATATTTCTACATTAATAAAACCAAAAAGCATTTTAAATTCATCTAAATCTGAATTCTTTGTTTTTCTCTGTTGATTTTTCACCTACTTAATTCCACAAAGAATATATATTTTTTTAAATATTTCTTCACATACTGAGAAACCGGTTAACCTGAGTTTAGTTGTTTTTAACCTGAGTCTGGTTATTTTTAACTAAACTCAGGTTAAGTGGGTTTTTAGTGTAAATAAAACCAACAAGAATGCCAAATTCATCTATAAATGTGTTCAAAGAAGTGATGAATTTTGTTTTCTCTGTTGATTTTTCGCATTTGCAAAAGAAAGTTTGTTTCACCCCATGATTATAAATCAATTAATCTTCTGGCCAATCGACTTAAAGACACGTAAGTGTCGGACACCCCACACATACAGACAGACGTCTCTGAATGGACTAGAAAGGGTGACAGAGGGTCAAAACGTTGACTTTGCGTGCTCGGTGTACCGCTTTGGTGGTGGTGCACGGAGAAAGGGAAGAGAAAAGAGAGACCGAGATAGGCGCAGGAAGAGCAACGCCAGGCAAACCTGGGCTCGCGCGTTTGCTTCGAATTCGCGACTCAGTCGGACGCGCGTTTACAAGCACAAGACACGCGTGGCTCAACCGAGCTCGCTCAAACCACGTGCCGTCTCACAACATTTATCGCAAACAATTCCCGGCTCCAAACAGACGGTAGTGAGTTTGCTTCCGGTGCTTTTTTCTCAAACTTTTTGTGCATAAACTTTATAAAAGGATTACTTTGTCGGTGAGTTTCAAAAATTTTTTTTTGCAAAAATACACATTTTGTACAAAAAAATTGTGTGTGGAACCAGTGGATGGGAATTTTGGATTTATGTTCTGTGGATTTGGTGCTTGGTTTTTTCAGTGTAGGAAATGAATTATTTTGAGAATAACAATTTTTGACAGTGACGATCAATTTTGTAAGTCAACTTGTTACAATTATGATTTTTTGTTTTTTTTGAAAAAAACTCCTGGAATTGAGATCGTGGATTTGGTAAAAAATAATTGGATTTGTGAATGAAGATGGTGTCTTTTTTTCGGTTTTGCTTTTGAAGCAAAAAGTGATATTTTTTTAGCAAATTATTTTTTGCCAGCAAGGTTTGTTTCGGGCCGTTTATTTTTACATCTCGACTCAGTCGAGATGAGACGCGAAGTACACTGTCAAAGTTGTGACTATTACGTCATGTGGCATCCGAATAAAGTTTGTCCGTACATATGTATATATGAGTGCAATTCTGGTAGTTTCCAAATCAAATCTTGGTTTTGATTGTTTTTTCATTCATCATCATCAATTGTTAATATTGAGGAGACAAATTTGAACAGCTGTTGACATTTTTTTAAACAAAGTGAAAATTGAATTCAGTTTTCTGATAACTCAACTTTTTCATTTGCGAGTTATCATTTACGAATAAGTCATTAGTGAAGATCATCATTAGTCTATCTGAAATTTTATGACGCTATGCAGAATTAAATTTCATATGAAAAAACTAGAATTTGGATATAAAATTAATGAAAATTGGAAATTGCAGTTTGCAAAGTAATATTAAGTTTCACTTTTTTAACATTTTTAACATCGTGTACAATTTATCTTAAAAATTATTAAAATTTTGCATTTAGTTTTGTGAAAGTATTTATTCCTTTTTGAGTGTAGGTTTTTGAATATTAGAAAAATAATTAAAAATAACTTAAATATTAGAAAAATAAGTCACATTATTTCGATTATAAATATTTTCGTTATTAAAATAACCAATTTGTTTTTATATTTTGTACAACTTAATTATATAATTTAGTTGTATTGCTTAAAATAAACTTTTTAATATTCATTGTCATTAAAAAATGTAATTAACAAATTTTTAAAAAAATGCATAAAGGTTTTTAGTTTTTTGTTTGTTTGTTACAATAGCATTTGTGATAAACATTTTTTGTTACTTTCATAATTTTGAATCAAGAATAAAATAATATGTTATATATATGAAAAAATACTAAATGAAAATAATTAATTTATAAAAAAAATTGTAAATATTGAATTATACTTTTCGTTTTAATGTTGATTTTACTTTCATATTTTGTGCTTTTATACAAATGAAAAATGTTGTAATGTAATCATACATATGCACAAGTATTTTATGTGCGCATATTTATACTTAAGTTTGAATACTTTTTTTCATTAAGAAAAAGTGCAAAAAAGCACTCTTTCTGTAAATTACAACAGTGTTCTGTTTCGCAAATAATTTTCTTATTTTTAATTTAATTACTTTACTAAAAAAAAAAAAAAAAATTTTATTAAATTCTGAAAATTGAAGAAAATTAAATGTACTAAAGAATTTATGATTAGTATTACATCAATTAAAAATTTACTTCAATTCTAATTTCCAAGTTATCTATTTTTTTTTAAATTTAATGAAAACTGTTTAACAATAAATTTAAATTTTTCTTGCACAATATACAGCAACTTTTTTGTGAAAAAAGTTCGATCAAAAAAGACACAACAAAATTATTTTCAACAAGAACACTATCAAGTAATTGGAATGTCATGTAGAACTCAACTTTTTCCAAACAACGTGCAAACAAACACATAAAAATCGATCTGCAGTTTCCAAAAAACGAAAACAACAATTACCATGAAATTGCAGCAAGCAGCGACTCAAAATTTGTTTAAACATCTCTCTATTGTGTGATGTTAAAAATTAAATATCATCTACAATTATTAAAATTTCTTCCAACTAAAAAAAAGTTCATTTCACTTTTATATTTCTTGACAAATTTTAAAAGATTTTTACTGCAAAAAGATTAGAAATGGAAAAGCGGGGAAAAGATGATTAGTTTATTGCAAAATGAGCCCAAAAAAAAGGAAAAGATATCGCTTGATATATATGTATAATCTCGAGAAAGCAGGTACGCGTACGCGGAGCATTATTGAGCATTGTTGAGCTCGGGTTAAGATAGAGCAAGTGAGTGGGAAATGCTGTACTGTTTGCGCGGCCCTGCGGGGTCTCTGACCGCCCGTCCGCGCCTCTCAACTCGGCTCGCTCGCCTACCTACAGCTTGCTAAACCTTAACTTTATACGCGCGCGCGAGTTTCTCCAGATTTTTGCCAAAATTGTGTGTCGCGCCCTCTAAAAATCCGGCCCAGCAACTTGCAATTTTTTGTATCCAGTAATTAGCGTTGTCTGCAAATACGTCACACACACCGCGAGCAGGAAAAAAAGTCGGTGTTATGGGAAAGTAAAAAATTGTTGACTATTAATTGTAAAGTAAATTTTTGTTTCTTAATCACTTTGTCATTTTTGTAAAACATAAAATTGTGCCGACAAATTGATTTGAATTTAATAAAGGTATGGAAAATCAATATTATATGAGAAACTTTGTTTCTAAAGTTTCTAGTTTTCATTTATTTCGATATCTTGAAATTTGTTATGACAAAAGTTCAACTTCTGCTATTCGCAAATTATATATTTATCAAGTTTTGAAAAACTTTCATTTATTTTATCGCTTCTTATGTATAATAACATAAAAAATAGATTAAACTAAATGTTTCACTTTATACAGTGTAAAATTACTTAATAACTGGGTTTTGTTATTAAAAAATAATTTTTATTATTCACTTTATCGTACATCAAAATTTTAACTATTTAGTCGAAAATATTGCACAAGAAAAGAGTCCCTTTTATCAACCCAATCATAAAGCTGTACAATTTAAGCAAAAACATACCGTAAGCAAAAATTCATCATGTACAGTTTGAAGAATTGCTTGAGTCGAAGGAACAGAGCCTTGGGCGATTTGAAAATTTGTTACGTAATCGCGTCTAGCTTGGGTTGTAAACTTTGAAAAGTTGTTCTTTTTCTTCCCCTAAGCATGGTTTTAGGTGCGAAAATCGATAGCGATCGCGTACGGGGTTCGCAGAGATGAACAAAAAAGAACATCTTTTTGCGTTATTTACGCTGCAAATTGATCTTGAACTTGTGGAAATGAATTCCTCAATAAACAATTTTAGTTTGTAAAACTGACAAACAAGATGTAAGGTTATAAAAACGTTTACTTAGAGAAATTTGTTCTTTTATTTCCTGCGTAAACTATATTATTTTGTATACAATATGTTACCTTGGATTTTAAATTGTCACATTCATTGTAAATCAAATTGTTATTTTTAAAAATAACAATTTGTTATTATTAGTTCACGTTAAAATTTAAATGATTAAAATTTAAATTGTTAACAATTAAATCGTATTCAAGTTTAAATGTGAAATTTGATTGAAGAAATATTTTAGAATGATAATGATAATTAACATTGTTCATGTTTTCGCGAAACAAAGGTCTAAGTTTAGAATGATATGTGAGAATTAGTGGGATAATGAGAGACTCCCGTAGAGCTTCCATGAGAGTTGATGTTTAACACTTCCTCGCAATTAATTTACATTCATTCATCGGATGTGTGTCGAGTTTAAAATTTCTTTCAACTGCGCGAAACATCTTCATTTTTATTTTTGATGAAAACATATGAATAATAGTCGACACATTTAAAGCTATACTCTAGGGGTTAATTGAATTTTGTGAGAACTTTTGGTGGCCAACAATGTTACTGATAAAGTGAAATTTGTTTTTGAACAAAGTGATAAGACGTATGTCTTGCTTCGACACGTTTCTACTTGGCCGATAGGTCGAAGCTTATACTACTTACGCCCACGAACTCGATGATCGCGTGCACATGTGCGATTTTATGTCCGGCGTATGTAACAGGTTTATTCTTGCGACCCCTTTGTATCTCATCTTTTTCTGCTCTTCCGTTAAGTCAAAGGAAGAATGAATGAGGGGAGTCAAAAGTCAAAATCTTCAATGATTTCAATCAATTACCGATTTCATTTACAATTTATATTGTTAGCTCAAATTTAATTTTCCTTTAAACCAATAATTTAAATGTATTCAATTTTAGGAAATAATATAATTGTTTATTTAGAAAATGTTTAGTTAGGAAAACGTTGTTTAAATTACGGTGAATTTTACAGATAATTAAATTAAAAAGTCCCATAAAATCAGTTATTCACACTCTAATTTGAGAATGATGTCACTTGTATGGTGTACGCATGCAATATAATAGCTTTGTGTCCGCATTTAGATCGGACAATATTTTATGACTGTTGTATAGAGGTGAAATAGATTACATTTCATGAACAAATTCTGATGATTTATTGGTGATTAATATAAATTACTTCAACAGTTGTTGTTGAACATTTTTTTATTCATTTCAGTGCTGAGACAAGTAAACGTGGATTGTCAGCAGTTTTCAATGACCTTTCAAAATAATTAAACATCAGTTGTAGTTTATAAAAGAGACACTTTTGAAGAATTAATTCTTAACACCTTTAAATTGTCGACAAATGGTATTCTTAATTGCAAACTGATTTAACATTTATACAGATATAGTAATTTCTTTAATTTAGATAAAAATAGAAAGCACCATTCTAATTTCTAAATTATTTTCGATGATCTGATCAGAACATTTTCAGCAAACAAAATTAAACTTATCTGATGACAAATTATATTCGTCTACGTTAAAAATATTTGACACACATTTGTGCAATATTTTTTGACTTCAACAAATAAATAAAGACAAACTTCTCTCAAGTTGTGAACTTGTTTTTCACTTCTTCAAAATTTAAAATAAATTTTATTAAAGTGAAATTTAAACTTAGAAAATTTAATAATTTTTATTCACTTTTTAAAAAGTACGTTTTTTTATTTTTATGCATGGAAAATTTTGAGTGACGTTTTCACTCTTTTGCAGTGTGACTTTTATTGAAAAAGTAACTATTCACTTTTTTGAAAAGTGAATCTTCACTTTTTCAAATTAAGAGAGTTGTTTCTTTCAAAATGACTTTTGAATTTGAAGTTTTCTCGCCGACAATTACTCAGTTATTCAAACAAATGATGGTGTTAAATTTGCGCAAACTAATTTGTTGTTCTCAAAAGTTCACTTGGAGCAGCTGTGTTGGTGAACTTTGGGTCTTTCGCGGTCATCGAGGCAGTGTGCGCCCAAAACGAAAGGATTTTCGCGCGAATGGTGCTGCGACGTCTTCCTAGGGACTCGGCCAAGCGTGACGTAGAATAGCGTGGTATACCCGTGACGTCACTCATTTGATGACGTGTGGTCAACCGCGGTCAATGCACCAGCGGCCGGCGTTTCTTGCAGGGTATATAATGGTTGCGCGCGCTCGGCCGGCACGCCGATTGGCCCACGTGTGTGAGCGGCCCAGCGACGCGACTCGCCTGTCCAGCGCAAATTATTCGGGCTTCGAATTTACGCGGCCGCTGTATGTCAGCGAGCCCCAACCTAGTCTGGGTAACCAGTGCGTACTATTTTCGTACGCCAAAAACAAAACAAATTCGCGACCGACATTTTGCGCAGAATCATTTTTAACATCGAGCTTTTCATTTCATATAAAATATACATTCAAGAAACATTTACTTGATGTACAGTTAAATGTAAATTACCTTTTTCCAAGTAAAACAATGAGCGCTTTGTTGAATTATCAAATTGATTGCAAGATAGCTTTTCCGCCCACGCAACGTGTGTAAGCTAGAAAATAATTAAAGTGACTCTGTTATTTTAGAGCAAAGTTTATTGTAATTTCCCTTATTTTCTTAGATTTTTTTTAAATTTATTACAATTACAATAAACGAACAGTTAAAATTTACGGTATATACTTTTCTGGATTATTCTTGTTCCGTATTAAAATGTGTACTTTAAAGTTCTGGGATTTAACACACGATAAAAAACATGATTTAATTTGTACAATTTTGTTAAATCGAGTTTTTTTGTAACAAGTGCATTTTTCGGTCAAAGGTTTTTAGGATTAGAAAAGTCCGACAAACTTTTTGTTCAAAAATCTGTCCGAACACAAGAAGAGGTTCAACTGTAAAACTTTACTTCAAATTTATTATTGTAAAATGCGATTCAATTTGTATAAAAGAATTTACGTAAATTTAAATAAATTGAATTTAAAATGATAAAATGTATTTGTTGTTAGGTGTAGGACATTTCATTTTGTCCCTGAAAAGAAAGAAATTTGGTGCACCTGATGATGAAAAAAATGTTGAAAACCTGTTTGATAAACAACATGTTTAATATAACATTCCACGCGACTGCAAGTACTTCTTTTATAATTTGAAAGCAACTCGCTAATCAGAGTCAAATAGTTTCGCACGATTTGATTAAATAAAGATAATTTGAAACGCTCATTTATTGTCCCGTCCGCGAGAAACCGTGCTTCAATGAAATTAGATGAAAATGTGACGGACTGCAAAAATTGACGAAATTTTTGCTCAACTTTCTCTCAAGAACCTGTCTTTATTTCTAGAAAGTATAGGCGAATGCACTATACTCCGATAAAATTGTTAATACAAATTCACTTTTCCTTGTCTAATCTTTTATATTTATGTACTTATAATTATCATTATTTTTATATCAAAATTCATTACACAAATTTACACCTTATTTTATACATTCATTTATCATTTTTCCACAACAAATTAATAAGTTTTTACTTTTTTAATTGCTAACGCTTTCATTATTTTAAAAACATTAAATTAATTTTCATAATCAAACTGATTTATTTTTAATTAAAAAGTTTTGTCATTTCCAAAATGAAATATATATTTCTTTTCAAGAGTCACGGTAGAGTCTCTGGCCAAGTACACAAAAAATTGAAAAAGGAATATAACTTTTCAAAGTGAAATGTCATTTTAATTATCGATTTTTGTCGTCATTTGCAAGTACCGCATTTGAATGCTGTTCAGTGAACCTTATTTCAATGTTAAGCTTTCCTTTCGATGACACGGTCAACGTGATTTGAGAACACGCTGGTTACGTCCCTGGCTGCAAGCATGCAGTCCAATATATATAAGACTATTTAAGCGATTGCGATTGCATCGCGGTGCACACAAGTAGCGAGAAAGTCCTGGCAACTTTCTCCGGCGGGTTTAGTTTGCACCACGGGTCACCAGGCACGGACGACATTAAGAGCGAACGCGTTGTCTCGGGCAAAGTGAGACGCCAAAGAATGAACCGAAAGATAGCCATCTCGAAAGGGCTTTCGAAACAATCGTACAAATAGATTGCTACAAAGTGCAATGAACGATCCGGCGGACTTTTTTTTTCTACCCCCTCCACGATATTTTTCATCGCCGCGTGAAAATGGACCTCACTTTAGATGCTTGTTTTTGGATAAGGTGAAATCTTACACTTTTTTCTAAGTCATCATTTGTCAGCAGACAACGTGGAGGTGTAGATGAATATCGTGAAAACATTTTCGTTTTCGAATTAGCTTTTGTTCTTTTGGTTTGTCGGAAAGATAATCATCTTGGAAAAATGGCATAAGTAAAATTGATTCATTTTTTGTTTCTGTTTTTTGGGGTGATTTTTTTTGTTTGGAAAAAAAGTGTAAGAAGAAATGCTGACAAGAATGCTTGTTAATTTGCTAGACATAATTAGGATGAAATTTATTATTTGAACGTCTCTGAATTGGCAAATTTATTATTGATTGAATGTCGATAGTTAAAAAGTGGATGGAATCAGATTTCATAATTATGGAAAATAGCTTTTTCAGTAGGTTTTATTTATTATATTGTAAGTTTTGAGTCATAATATGTAATTTGACAAGTATTATTAGTGAAAATAATGTTGGAAATCTAAATTTTTGAGCTGTTTTTTTTGTATTTATATATAAAAAGTGTATTTAATAAAATAATTGACAGAAAAAGAATTTTTTGTTTATTTGTTAAAAAGTCGTATCTTAAAAGTAATTATAACCAACTTATAATAAAAAAATATTGGGTAAAACAAAAGTGGTCTAACTTCTTTTTTCTTTTCTATTATTTATTTATTTTTTTTTTTTTTTTTCAAAAATCC
>JABFPM010003375.1:0-14487 GCA_022817325.1 Idris sp. 1 HC-2018 | reverse complement strand
ACATGTTATTTTCAAAAGTAAAGCTGATTTATCTGCATATTAAAGTCATTTCCGTTATTTTATTTATTTAAAAGTTTTTATGCTAAAAGATTTTTTTTTTAATAATTGTTGAATTTTTCTAAAAAAATGTTGCATTTAAATATCAGGCATTATTTGTGTCTGTTCGAATGGATAATAAAATAAGCTGGCTGGTAGAAAGGAGTAGGTCACGGGGCATCGTGGAAATCACGCGAGCATAGTTTTCAGATTTTAAGATTAACAAATCAGAGCCTTTATTTTTCCGTGGTACAAAGGTATTCATGCAAAGGGCTAACCACACAAATGAAATGATAATCCAAAAATAAACGAACTTAATGAACTTCTTCTCGTCCTTAATAAATAAATTATATGTTTAAAAGCAAAATTTAACTTAGTTATTGGCAGAATAAAAAGAAAAGAACTATACAAATAAAAAACGCCCAGTTCTCAATTAAGATAATTTAGATGAATCTTAAAATTTAATTACAATCATTGAGTTTTAATAAATTTCGTATACTAAAATAAAACTGTCATAAAATATTATGAAAAACATTCTAAAAATAAAAGAAAAATTTCTCTGTTTTATTTTCAAGTAAAATTGAATTAAATTTGTATAAGTATACCTGTTGCTTTTAAATATTTTCATTTAAATTTAAAATTGAGATCAAAATAACTCTTTTTCTTATGACTTTGTAATGTGGCTTTTTTAATTTGTTTAATGAAGACAAAAAAATTCAACTTAATCAGTAAAGAAAATCTAGTATCGGTTTTTCATAATTGAATTAACAAGACTCGAAAATAAGACTGAAAGCCTCTCTTTTTGATCATTTTTATGGCATAAGAGGCGTGAATGATTAAAAATCGATTTAATCAGATCAAGCAAACGTTTGCCATTTTTTCACATAGGTACCGAGCTTAGGTGTGCTAGAATTTGACTTATTTAAGGTAACAAATCGTGTTTTCAAGGGGTGTTCGTAGTTGTTGATAGGATCGAGTAACGTGGTCACGCGAGGCATAAAACTTTTTTTTTTATATGTATATACATATTAAAGAAGATTTATAGCTGTGATGAGGCATAAGAAAATCAAATAAGTACGTCATTCAAAGGGTCATCAAATTAGGTATTTAATATAGATGATTTATCAGTTCAGGAATTTTTTTGTTTAAAAATATTCTTTTTCAAAATAAAACTTTGTTATAAAAATGTTTTATACTTTGCATTTTTTCACAATCTGAAGTTGCAATATTTGAATAAAGTTAGAAAATTTTAGCTTATAACTGCAAGTGTGTTAAAAATAAAATTATTTGTGACAATTACTAAAGTGATACCATCAGAAAAGAACAAATGTGCAGTTATAAAGAAATTTATTGACTAGTCTACAAAATTGGCTTGGATCAATTATTTCTCTTTCTTAATGATTTTACAAGTGTATTGAGCACAATCATTCGTTCAGACAATAATTTCAACGAAAGAACACAGCTTAATGCTAAAATAAATGAACCAATCGTTGCCAACACTTGAATCTAAAGCGATTACACAAGCCGACAAGCCGGAAGACATATTTTTCAGCCGCTTGACAATGTTAATCTGATTTCGAGTAGTTATCAAAATTGTCTGAAAAAATAAGCAAATTTTGTATCGAAAATTGTATTTACCCTTTATAACCTTGTCCCTGAAGCTTTTTGGGTCGGTAGCAGATAGTTTGTTCTTAATTAAGGAAATCTTACATTTTTCGAGTTCTTGAGGATGAATGTTCCATGCTCTTTTCCGAGTTCTACCGAGTTTAAAGCTATTTTCACGAGAGCTGCCGACATTTTTATGTATTTTTAGACTTTTGTCTTTGTACCATTTTAAGTGGATATTCATGTTAACAACGAATTATTTTAAACTTTTTTATGATTTTCCATGTAAACAAAACAGTGGTAAAATATTAACTTTGAAGAGTTATTTCTAACCTTATAGATAAAGTCATATTTTTTTTGTTTTTAAGATTTTTTTTGTTAAAAAAATTGTATTTTTAATTTTTATTAGTATGAAATTGATATAATCTCTGTGAAAGTTTCTGATGCTCCGTTTAATTTAATTAAAATTACAATATTAATAATACCTTGCAGGCAGTTTCATTAGTTTAATGTATAACTGTTTTAAATTGAATAATTAGTTAATGTCTTAATCTTGTCAAATAATGTGACGTGAAACCTAAAACTTTATGTTTAATATTCCAATTTTGCACAATATCTTATCCAAATTAATTTTTTTTAAATTAAATATTATTTTGCATCTGTTTGTTGTAAATTAATCAAAATAATTATTTAAAATAATTCATTATAATTTGTATTTATTTATTCAGATTGATTCAGTTGAAAAAAATCTAAGTGTTATTTATTTCAATTAAAGACAATTATAGTAAAAAAATAGTTGATTAATAACGAATTTTTTGAAAGTTTTGAAATAAAACTTTTTTGAATTTCATTTCAAAAGTTTAAATACTTTTTCTTCGAGATTAATAGTCGTTCTCTGCACTTTTGTAGGATAAATAATGTTTATTCTTGCATACCTATATTAATCTGAATAAATTAGTTACTAAGTTTAGTTTATGGTAATCGATAAATAAATATTTCTTTCTCATAATAATAATTGCTACTTTTTAAAAGTAATGATAGAGTACCCATATGACTCAAGAAAAAAATCGGGACATCTGAAAAAATATATGTTAATGTTAGTATGTTATGTAAATTGAAGGATCTTTTTTCATATCGGGTTGTATTCCTATCTAAATTCCGGTCCAGATTCTGGCCCGGATTCTAGGTCGGAGATCGGGTTGGAATCCGGCCCGGATATTTTAAGTAGAGGTGTTTGTGCAGCACCAAACGTAGGTAATACTGCAACACCGAGATTAAGGATCACTGCGGTCCCAGTTCGTCGCACCAAACTGGGACCGCAGCGGCTTAAACTGGCGCAAGCACAGCGCCAATCTAATCTATATTAACAGAGACAAAAACACTGGAACTGCAGTGGTCTCGAGTTGAGATCTCAGCGATCCAAAAATAAGGCTACTGAGGTTCTCTATCGTACCATGACTGGTACTGCACAACTCCTTTTTACTTTTCCGTGCATATAAAATTCACTTTTTTTGAATTTTTGTTCATGGTTGAGGCATTTATAGTTAATACAAATGAAAATATATTAATTGCAACTAAAATATTAGTTAACGTGACTATATTCATATTAATTATATTTTCAAGTCAGTTTTATGGTCAACTCAATTTATGTAGTAGAACTGACTGAAAAAATGATTTGTATTACTAAGTCAAAACAGTTGAATAACTTAGTACAATTTTTCACTGATGTGATAGTTTAAAATCATAAATTATAAAAACTGCAAAATTTTAATATACTGAAGATTCGTTCATTAAATAGAATAATATTTTTATTGTTCGATTTAATATCTATATAATTACGGTAACGTGTCGAACAAAAATTTCGCTTTTACAACCTTCAAATTCAATAACTGTCACGTATGGTTAAGTTTACTATATTGCCGAGTTGACATTACTCAGTTAGAGATAAGTTGACCAGAAAACCAACTAAAATTTTATAGTAAAGGTTACCGATTTTTTGTTTGAGTGTAATGTAATGTAAATACGGCAAGATAATTTTACTTTATTATTAATCAGCGCCGAGAAATGACCAACGAAAGTACATGTATAAAATTTTCATATGAGCTACATAATGTGTATTTTTGTTGTGATTTGAACAATTTTTTATCGGATTTTCGAAAAAGCGATTTTTCCGGTAGCTCCGGTCAATACTTTTATTATAAATTCAATTGCTAAATATAAAATTATCTTAATTGTATTGGAATTTTGATTATAATTTGTTTACTTATCATTTGATTAATTCTTTAAAGAAAAAATAATTTATTATATAAATATTTTATATTTAATAAAGTTTCAAATCATTGATATTAGCAATGTAAAAATACAAATTTCAGCTAGGATTTTTTTTGGGTTTTTATTTGTTTTTATTTTTTACCATAAGAGTATCAAGTTCAAAAAGCCAATATATAGGTCAATGAACATGGTGGCTGGGACCACCCGACACTTTCTGAAAATAGTGAAAATACAGTATTTTTAGGGGTAATTGTGATAATGGTTATTTTTCGATATTAAAAGTTAAAAAATGAATGAAACATTTTTCTACATTAATCGATTCCCAAAAGTGCGTGACAAAGTATTGTAGGAATGACATTCTTTCAATTTGTGTTTGTGGAGCCTGTGTGAAGCCATTCCTGCATGTTGATTGGCCGAAATAGGTTAAGTTTAAATTACATTGGCTGATATAAATAAAAATGATATTTCCACCTTCGGGAATGGGCTAAATAAATATTACTCTTTACAATAATAAGAGTTTTGTTTTACTTGATAAGTTTTAATTCATAGTATTTGATAAGCAAACAAAGTTGTGTACAAATCTTAGGTTATTAAAGTTTGACGTTCCATTTTTAAAGTTTTTTATGAAATAATTTTATTACAAAAAATCTAAAAGTCTGTTAAAAAGAAAAAGAAGAAGAAAAAAAAATTATCATTCAAGAACTTTTATTAACCTCATTAGTTTTTTTATGTTCAACTTCGGAATTGAGCGAAAGTTGGCTACCAAAATTTTTTCTTGAAAGTTAACGAACATTTGCAAAAATTGGCTTTTTTCAACTTCTCCAAGGGCCCCTCTTTGTTTTTTGACACTGCAAAACATTGTATTTAAATAATGCACAACGTTCGACTTGTTTTTTTTTAACTTTTTGGCTTATCTGGGCATATTCAATTGTCTATTTTTCAATTATTGATAATTTATTTATAACAATAATTCATTTTTAATTTTGACATATTAATTATTTACTATCACTAGATTTACTGCAATATTTTTTATTAAATAAATTACGCTTAGCCCTTAATTGGCAAGAGCCAAACCAACTTTAAATTGTAATATTACCTAAAATATCTTATATTTGACCTAAAACCATTTATGTATTCCTCAAACAAAATTTTTTTAGTAATTTTAAATAAAAAAAAACAAAAAAAAACTGTTGTTTGCAATTTTTTCAAATTATTATTAAGTGTATTTCAGTTAAAAATATTTGTATTTGTTTATTTGTAGTAATAATTTAACTTTCTATTCAAAACAATATATAAAAATACCAAAAAATAATATTTAAATTTAAAAAAAAAAAAACTGTTAGTCGCTTTGCAACCACTAGTGTGGAAAATGAAGGGCGCCTAATTAAGGGTTAAAGCGACTAACTTTTTTAAAGAGATTATATGGCTTATCAAAAAAAGTGTCAAATCATTTATAACTATCTCTATAATATAACAAATTTGAAACTTTTTAAAACAATATATTTACACTGGGATAAGTAGAATGTTAAAATAACAGTTTTGACTGTTGATAATACAGTGTGCATTATAAGTTTCAACGATCTTTAGACAGTTTAATGCATTCTTACACGAAAAAAAGTATTATACAAAGAAAATATTTGATTCAAAAAAATTTTTATTATTCATTAAATAATAATATTCAATTCATAATACGTTCAACTTTTTAAATTTAACATATTTCATGATAATAATTAACATACAAAATTCTTGCAGATTATGTCATGGCGATTTTCAATTTAAATTATTTAGAAAACAATTTTTTACTGAAATATAATTTGTTTACGTTTAAATAGTGAAATTTAAACTTTTTTCTTAAATTGATTTACTTTTATTGAAATTGTTATGAATCTTTCCACCTAGCATCAACAAGCTAAGATTTCATATTGGCTGAAACTTTGCAAAAAGTTTCGTTCATCAATTATAAAACACAAACACGTATTGGTTCTCTTTTTGCAAATAATATGTTCATTTTTTAGGCTATTTTTGAATTGAAACTTACAAAAGCCCTTTAAAAATTATAATTCAATTCCGGTTATAATCTGCTAAAAAAACATGAAACTTACGTTCTAATGAACACATCTGAAAGGTATGACCTAGAAAAACTGATTTTTATGATACTTTAACATTAGTATATTAAGCAACATGAGAGTAAAACAGTGTTTTTATTCCAAGGAGCATACGATATTTTTTGTTATGTAAGTACAAATCGAGCTGTTTTATATACTCGTTTCAGGGAGTAAAACAATGTCGGTTGAAACGAGAGAGTAAAACAGTTCAATTTGGCTTAGAGTGACAAAAAAAAAAAAAAAATAGAAGTACTTGTATAGCAGTCAATACAAAATGTTGTACAAGTACTTTTCTAACTTATCAGTTCTCTGTGACCGTGCTGGCTCCACGGTTACGCTCTCTAACTGATACTCTGAAAGACGCGAATTCGATTCCTCGCATTGACGAATACTAATTGGGTGTGTTTTTTTTCTTTACATTTCATTTTATGCATATATTGGGCTAGTATTGGTAGGTAATATTTTGATTATTATTGTTATTGGTTCTAAAATTTATTTATGTTGTGTAAGGGTTTTTGAAATACGTAAAAACATGAATTGGAAGTTGAACTAATAATTATTATTGATTAGTTAAAATTATTTAAAAAAATTGTTAAGTGACCGGAGCGACCTGGCTCTCCACTATCTTAAAACAAGTGACTGCGACGACTAAATTTGTCGTTTTTACTTGACATTTGTACGACAGTTAGATTAAATCTTATTTTTTCTGAATTTCGATAGTTAAAATAGACTTTGAACTGAAAGCACTGCCGACTTCAGTTTTTTTTGTATTGAAGTGTGCAAAAGGTTATGCCGAAAATGAACTTGCGCATTCATTACTGCTGAAGGTGCTCACTTAGTAATTTTTGAAAGGCTGTGTTACAGTAGTGGCATGATGCCAAACATTCGATAATGACACATATTGGATGACAGAGCAGGTCGCAACGACTACTGCATTCAATTGCTATCGCCAAGATTTTGGCGAACCAATCGATTGTCAGTCATCAAATTTGCTTTCTATCGACAATTTCATTTTATGTATTATGCTCGTTATAGCAGAAAAAGTACCGTGAACATAGTTATTAACAACAACAATAAATGTAAATAAAATCATAAAGTGTAGTTGCGATTTTTTTCACAGTAATTATAGTTTTCTTTGTCAAGAAATTTTTTAATCTTATTTTTATTATAAAGACCTTAAACAATTAAAAATAAAAACAAAGAAATAAAAAAATTAATTTTATTTTGAATATATATAATATGATTTATGAAATTGTTACATATTTTGTAATTCACAGATAATAGTTTTTATAAATATGAATGAATATATTTGAAAATTGCATAAAATAATTAATTCTATCGAAATAAAATGTTTCTATTTTAAATTGGAACGACTACAATGCAAATAAATGATTTTCTTTAATAGACTTCGTCGCAGTCCAAAAATAAATGATTAATGAAATTGAATAAATGAAATTTCGTATGAAAGATTAAGAAGAAAATTAATGTTGCAAACTAAATGACATTAAAATTGAACGCGGAAGTAAAATAACATGCAGTTACTGTCTTCTACAGTTTTATATATTTCATATTGATTGTTTAATGAATTTATAGCAAAAGTGTAAATTTTGCAACATATATTAACAGTTAAGATAAGGTATATTATCTATCGTTTGAAATTTATATTATATTTTAGAAACGTATTTATAAGTTTATTTTCTTAGATTTTGTTGAAAAAATACACAAGGTTTCCTAATGGAATTATTTTTAACTTATGTGAATATATACATTTTTGATATTTTTATCGATAATAAAAAACAGGATGATGCATTGATTCTAATATTTTATATAAGATTTTTTATATGCAGGATACTCATGGAAGATACACGCAAGTTCTAGACTCGAAACTTTATATTCGGTATATAATATTTAAATATTTGGAGTTTTATGTGTATGTTGAAATAATGTTATCGATTTTATATAACATGAACATAAAACCAGATTAAAAATATTCTCAAACAGAAATGCCTATGTTCTAAAAATTTTAACAATAAATCCAAGCTTGGTCCGATATTGGCTTCAAATGTTGGAGCAATGTGCTAATACACATCAATGTAGGTTGGCCCGAGATTGTTTGCCAATGTTGTTACCAGATTTTTAATATGTATGTAAAGTTCCAGATGATTGATCCAACGAAAAATAGGTGAAGTGTTAATCCATTGCTGAAAATGAGAGTCGATTTATTTTATATGCAGATTTTTTAATTGAACGAAATTCCATCTACAAATTAGTCATCAGGAGTGGTCAGGCAAAATTCTCATGTCGAGAGGGACCTATTCAATACAATCGCACTAGGTTACGAAACCAACAACTTATTGTAAAAAATTTTAAAAAAATATTTAAATTTTATTTTTAACTTTAGGGGTTGGTCCAGTCATCGGGGGTAGCCAGAAAATTTACTCATATCTAAGGAGGCCGTTTCAAACCAATCGCATTTGGTTTCAAAACCAACATTTTATTTTATAGTATTTTAAAAAAATATTTAAATTTCATTTTTAAAATGAGGACTTGATCCTCTTATTGGGGGTGGTCAAACAAAGTACTCACGTCTAACTCGGTCGTTTCATACCAATCGTACTTTGTTTCGAAACCAACATCTTATTTTATAAAATTTTAAAAAAATATCCGAATTTCATTTTTAAAATTAAGGGTTGATCCTTTCATCAGGAGTGGTCAGGCAAAATTCTCAAAATGTCCAAGGGAGCTGCTTTAAATTTAATATTTAATTTCGAAACCAACATTATATTTTAATTTAATTTAAACAAATATTTACATTTTGGTTTCAATTTTTGGGTTAATTCTGGGGGTTGAGGGTAGCTGAAAAAATATCGGTTATCCAAGGGTTTTTTTATATACAGATTTATTTTTAAAAGGTACTTTGTTCAATTAAGGAATCTGCATAGAAAATAAATCGACACTCATTTTCAGGGATGGGTTAAGCACCTATTCAAACGTTTGAAACTTCACTTACATATTGTAATCAAATATCGTTGCAAAAAACCTATGTTCGTCCAATATTTGTTTTCAACATCGGTCCAATTTTTGTACCAAGGGGTTGGTTACTCGTAATTCCTTAAAGAGTTGTAAGAATTACAAAAAAGTTAAGAAAGAGTTATTCTTTTCGCGATTTTCAAAGAGTTGTAAAGAGTTGCAAAAAGTTACAGAGAGTTGCAGACAGTTACAGACTTGGATAGATTCTTAGAATTAGTTTTAATTAATTAAGTCAAGTTCTGATAACAATTCTCGCATTTGTTTAGAATTTAACTGTTTGAATAAAAATACAAGCTTTGCTGCTTTCTCATTTCCTAAGCGATTTCTAACTTTAGAATGGACTAATCCAAAAGCTGAGAAAACACGATCGGTATTGGCTGAAGATGCAATGGCTGTTAAATGTTGATGAACAATAGTCTCTTCTTCTGAAGAAAGAATACTCTTGATACCCTGGAATGTTGTCCACCAATCGATGGCCTTTACGGCCTTCATAATTTTCGGTTTCATCAAAGTGCCGGTGAAAGGACCATTTCGAAGATCAAATTGCAATACTTTAGCTGTTAATCCTATCCCAACATTGCCATACTTTTCTTTCAAGAAATCGAAGACTTTTTGTTTTTCTGAATCTTTCAAAATAATTTTCGCTTCATCGCAATTGTATTTGGGCGTTAACATATAAACGAGAAAATGACTAGCAGTTAGTGTTTCTTGATACTTCTTTCTGAATACTTTTTTTTGAGCAGCATTCAACACCGTAGTTAAATTTTTTTCCAATTTCTTCCAAATGTGCACAGCTTTTCCAATTGTACAGTAATCTGCTTCAAATTTTGTTAATGCAACAGCAATTATGGTTTCAATATGGCCACTTGGTCTTCAGCATTTCTCTTTATTGCAATGTTTGCAACTTTGTTTCTAATGTTAGAATTAATTTTATCCTTGAAGTATTCGCAAATACTTAACATTGATGCCCAATTCCCTAGATAACATTCAAGACAGCTATTCATTGTGTTCCAGCGGACTTCCAGCGGTAAAACAAGAGCAGGTCGAGTTCTAAGCTTTTCTAATTTGGCCTTGGCAAAGTGATTATATCTGAAATATGTTACAATTTGCACGACGTGATTTGTTACTCCAGGAATCTTCAGGTCGTGTAGCAACAAGTTTAATGCATGAGCTGAACAACCATACGCAATTAATTCAACATTTTTTCTTGTAATATTTTTTTCGCATACAGGCCATATTTGGAGCGCCATCTGTTACAATACTTCCAACAGTACATTTGTGTCGATTTTGGATTTTATCCATTGATTCGGAGAGCAGATTTTCTAAATATTCACTCGTGTGACTATTTCCTGATGTATCAAGGGAGTCGACAAAATATGAATTTTCAGACGTTGCAACACTAACGCCAATTATCGGTTCATTACGTATATTGGACCAACCGTCCATTGACAGTGACGCCATTTGATTTCTTAACACTGGAATTAGCTTTTCTTGTTCTTCCTCATATACAGCTTCCAGTAATTCGTTACCAACTTTTTGTCTCTACGCTGGAAAGGACGATTTATTCAACATGGACGAATATTTTGAAAACTCCGGATGCTCAACAATTTTGAAAAGGGAATTTGTTGCAAATACGAATCGAGCTAATTGCAAATCCAATTCTCTTTTTAGTTGATCAGTAGTAACATGAACAAATCTGTCGATACTGGCAGACGTTTTCAACTTTTTGACTGGAATGGGTTCAGCCTATAGTGATCTTTTGATTGGTTTTCGTAATTCTGAAATAAAAATTATAATATAAATTTCAAGTATAATTATTAAAAGATAAATTATTGATATGTTAAATATGTTTACTTTATAATTAAATTTACGTTTAACAATTAAGTAAGGGGAACATAAAAAACCTAAATAAAATATATTATTCAATATTAACAATAAATATGGATAATAATGTGACGAAAGAATACCTTGGGAAGATCCGTTATCATTATTTTGATTCGATAGAGCCTTTGCACATTCTTCTACATGTTTTTTCATTCTTTCTACAATGGCTGCCATCTCCTTACCGCAATGTTTACATTTTGCACGTAACCATTTTCCTTCTTTTAATTCGTCATAATCAACCCAAACTGGGTCTTTTTTTCGCCCAGCCATTGTTTCCTTTCAAATTAGACGACGTACTCAATATCTTTATGAAAGCACGTTGAGAAATACTAGTTTTTTTACTTTCAAACAAATTTAAACAAGATATTCAACCAAAACAACACAAAATCTCATCTTAGTTTTGTTTGCATTCTGCAAAATCACTTGTTTGGTAATAGAAAAATATGCATATATATGAATTATACGAACATTCTAAAACCTTTTTGAATCTAGAGTAAAATTAAATGTGGTTATGAATACACAAAGATACAAATTAATGAAAATTTTTGAAAAAACTATAAACAAATTTTAATTAAATAACTACTTAAAAAATATAATAAATAAATTAAATTTATGTGTTATTATTTAAAAATAATATGAAAATATTATATTTATTATCGTAATTATTAATAATAATAAATAAAATATTTTTACAGTTTTAAAAGTTTGATTTAAATCCAATTTAAATAAAAAAAATCGATTTTTTAAAGCAATCATGATATATATCAACCCTAACTGTAACTCTGTAACTCTTTTTTAGGTATCTCAACACTTCAATAGTGGACTTGTCTTTTTATGGGCAGAAAATTCATGTTTTTATGCTTTAAGGCTCATATCAATTTCTTAAATGGCAAGTTTTTAAAATTAACATATGTGATTATAGTATTTTGTAAAATGATTTCAAAACTGTGGCTTCCTGACAAAACAAGGCAGTCCACTTTTTGAAATTTTTCAGTTATGATCATTTTTGAGTTCATTATGTTTTGACTACAATTCTTCTTTCTTTAAATTCAATTGTATACCAATTTTATTTTACACCATCTATACTCCATTTTTACACCACCTTTTTGGTTTAAACCTCATCACAAGGGTTTTTATGCTAATAAAATCTGATTTCTAAGTATTATTCAAAGGTCTGTTATATGCTGCCAGATTCCATGTCTTAATAAATTGAACAAATTAATTCTGAAATTATCTCTTGCATTTATTTTGAATTTATTCTCGCTTATGTATATTTTGAAATATTATATGTTATTTTTTAATTCTCAATGAATATTTATTTTAGTCTAATTTAGTAATTACTTTAAATTACCCGCCTAAAAGCGCCCAGAGCGTTGAGATACCTAAAAAAGAGTTACAGAGTTACAGTAACTCTTTATAACTGTCTGTAACTCTGTAACTTTTTGCAACTCTTTACAACTCTTTGAAAATTGCGAAAAGACTAACCCCTTGTTTTATATTTGATCTGATTCCGGGTTTCAACGTAATATTGGTTATCAATGCAAATCCAATGTTGGATTCCGATATCGGTCAAATATTGATCCAACGTTAGATTCCGATGTCGATCTAATATTAGTAGTCTAGAAATAAAAGAAATATATATTAATTTTTGAAATATTTCAAATAATGTGGGAAATATTTTCAACGTTTTTTTAAAATTATTTTTCGCATAAGTAAATAATATAGAATTAATCTGATAATAAAGAAGAAATTCAAATTCACTTTAGCAGGAAAACGAACTTCTGTTCTACTGCTGCGCGCTGCTGATTAGAAATGTACAAATCAAATGAGTGATATGTGCCTGTTAAATCACTTTTTCCGTAACACGTTCGTGGTCTGGTGGCCAAGGTGCATCGTCGATGGGGGATTAGCAGCGAGCAGATAGGAAGACAGGAGTTCGATTCCCCCTACCAAGGCGAATTTTAATTTCTTCTTTATTTTCAAATTAATTCTATATGACTTGCTTGTGCGAAAAATAATAAAATAATTTTTTCCACATTGTTTGAAATATTTCCAAATTAAATATATATTTCTTTTATTTTTAGGCTACTACTATTGGATCAACATCGGAATCCAACGTTGGACCGATATTGTAAACCAATATTTGATCGAAATCAGAAACAAACGTTAAATCGATATTGGAAACCAATGTTGGATTTGCATTGGTTACAAATATTACGCAGACACCTGGAATCATATCAAGTACAGATATATTGGACCGATGTTGAAACTAATGTTGGACGAATATAGGTTTTCAATGTTGGAACGATATTCGAATACAATCTGCTTACAATATTGACAAATAATTTCGAGCAAACCCAGATTTGTGTTTCATTAGCACATTGCTTCTACATTGGAAGTCAATATTGTACCAATATATCCAATATTGGGCCGACATTGGTCCGATGGTATTTTTCTGTCTGGGTTGCTTTTTAGATTCAAAAATAAAAGAACTATTGATTTTTAACCAAAGTACTATCGACAAAAATTTGTTTCACAATAACCGAAACAATTTTGTTAACTTTGATAGTTTATGAATTAAAAATAAGATTCTTAATTAGTTGCACAAAAAAAACGAAACATTATGAACGTTATTTGTTCGGTGGCTATTTTTATAATTTTAAAAATGAAAACTGTTCTGGCACTTTATTTGCGCGATAAAGTTAAATCCAATAACGAAACTTGTTCGATACAAATATTTGTTCAAATCGAATGAAACTGTTTTTTTGTTTGATTTAATATATTCGTTTCAATAATGGAAAAATTTAATTAGCTCTTTTTTCATACGATATTGACATTTTTACTCTAATCATTACTCTATGCAAAAAGCTCATTTATTTACACTTAATATAATTTTATAGTTAAAAATGTTTTTTAACATTTTTTTAAATTCTTTGAAACATAGTCGAATTTTTTAGTTTAAATTATTTTAAATAAGATAAAAACTTATTTTAAATAAGTTAATCAGGTAAAAATGTGGTTAATTTCGAAATTATTAACAAAATGTGTAATTATCACAGCTTTTTCCATGGTTATAGTGCTCGAATTGTTACTGTAACTCCCATGAAGAACTTTACGTACGGGCCAATATTGTCCCAATGTTGGCTACCCTTGGCAGATGCTTGGCTGAATATCAAAGTGTAACGATGATTTACTTCAAGCCAATGTTAATATGTGAGATCGTGTGGATATTGTCCGCCAGTATTGGAACAGTTTTCAGTGCCGATTAATATTGCACTGCTTAATCTAGTGTTGGACGAAAGATGAAATGCCAACATTGTATTAACATTGATATGACCAACGTTGGTCAAACGTTTGAAATTTACAACGTTTGAACATCGGCACAGTATTGAAAACAAATGCTGGCTGAATGTTTATTTCAAGGACTAGTGCAGTATTGGCAAATAGTACTGCTTTCTTATTTTGATGAAAAAAAGAAAGAAATATTACGTTTTGTTCTCGCTCTAATAGTCAGCATGGAGTATCGAATTCATGACTTTCTGCGTACAAAGCCAAG
>JABFPM010003374.1:0-14494 GCA_022817325.1 Idris sp. 1 HC-2018 | reverse complement strand
GTATATTTCAGAAATTAGCTTTGAAAAAACGCTGAAATCACTAATCACTAACAAAACAATCTTCATGACATTTTAAATGAAAATCGATTATTTTCGTTTATATAAGATAGTTTTGTTTATATCTGTCAAATTTTCGTGTCAAGATAAAGAGAAATTTATAAAAATGTATAAATTAATTGTTAGTGGCTGAAAAACACGTATAATGCTGAAAAACATGCATGGAAATTAGATTTATTGATTGTATATTTTGAACAACGTTAATACAGAAATTGATAGATAACTTGTTGTAATTGTCAAAAAGTTGCTTTGCTTGTGGAGCTTGTTAGGCGAAGAATATTCAATTAGAAAAAAATATTTAATAATTTTGTACTTAAATAATAAGTAAATAAATTATATGTATTAAATATGGTTGCTTTTCGGATTTTAATTTTTTTGTGATAAGAGTGCATTCTAAAGTGGTTTTCTTATACACATAAAATTTAAACATTTGGTGAACATACTGATATTTTCATATACTCTTTCAAGATCAAAGTTCTATCTACCGAAAAATCTGTATACAGAAACTGACCAGAAATATACAGGCTATACAATGGACATGATATGTGATACACATGGTATGCAATATAATTATGTGATATAATATACAGACATGTACAGATAAAAACTGTAAACATCTGTTCCTTTTGTGTATATTTTATTAGATTATTTTATATAAAATCAAAAAAGGTGAATTCGAATCCGTTGAAATGTCAGTACAATAAATTTAGATGTAATTAATTTCATTCAAAAAGCTAATAACATTGTTTTGAAAATAGTTTTTTAAGAATATCTGCAAAATTTCAGGTAATAATATTAAAAATATGAAAGATGATTCAATTTGCAAGCACAGATGTGTCTCCGATTTTAAATTCATTAAAAATAAAATTATTTCATCAACTTTTTTGAATTATTAAATTATGTACATCGAATTTGTGATGTTTTTTCGGGAATTCGTTTAAATATTTCATATGACTGAATCGAATTCAAAATTTTGTTTTTTCAAAGCTAATTTCTGAAATATACAATTTGTTTCAGTTATTCTTTCACATTTCATCAGACGTTTACTAGCTTTGTTTACATTTTTTCAGAGCAATTGTGCAAAACTTTTGTGCAAAGGAACTGTCTACTCTGAACATTATCTGCAAGTTGAAATTTTTACTAAAATATTTTCAAAAATAATATGTATTTAATATAAAACTTTTAATATAAAGGTTGTATAAAAAATAAAAAAAAATGTCTAAGTACTATTTTTTAGAATGCAAAATAAATTTTACTGCTTAGAAACATATTTATTGGATAAGTATAGATATTTTTATATTTTAAAATATAAATATCGCATCATACAAAATTAACTAATTGGCCCATCCATAGTTATCATACTGGAAGTTTTATTTTACAGAACCATGGACTTATGTTGAGCATTTTCGAATTTGAATTAATGTTAGATTTTATAGAAAACTGTATTTGTCTTGACCATTTTTACACCACACTATATCCAGACCGTATCCAGATTTTACCCACTCTATACAGTCTGGATAATGTCTGGATTCAGCCTGATACAAAACTAAATATTATCTGACATTAGTCTGGATGCAACTTGGAAATAACTCTGGATTTAGTCCGGAGTCGGTCTAGGTGCAGTCTGGATATTATTGCGATCCAGACTAGACCCAGACTGAATCCAGGCGAGATCCAGACTTTTTTCAGACTTTATTCAGACTGTTTTTTTCGTTCGGGAAGTTCATTCAAGTATTTAATTACAAATAGGAAACAGAGAATCAAGAACAGATAGACAGTAAGAAATAACGCTGGCGGTAATTTGACATCAACATCTTTTGATACCTTAATCATTTCATTAAATTTTAAACTACCTATCCAACTTTTATATTCAATTACGTATATTAACTAATAGCATGATCAAACCAAAGTTTTCAGTAACACCATTTGAAATATAAATTTATAAACTATAGTAAAACATTCTGAGTCTAACAAATTATTAATTTACAAAATTGTTGTCCCAATTATCGAAGTTCTTTCAATTTAATACATAAATTTCTATTTGTAATCTCCATTATTAAATTATTACGGTTGAATAAATTTGGAGTAAAAAGTTAATTTGCAAGAAAAATCGTCGACGTTTTAAAGGTAGTAGCTGGATAAGAGCGATGGCAGAGGTAGCTTTCCTTCTATATTTCATTTCTAGTTGGCTGATGTAGAGAACACTTGATTTTCTTGGCAGTCGCTGCGTCGACCGCGTTCGCTCACTCAAAAAGGTTGTGATGACCGCTAAGGCCCTTAGATTCTGGGCAAGCATCACACCCAGGTTGAGTGAGTTCACGCAGTCGCCATATTCGTTCAATTTTTCATATCTCCCGAGTGGTTTCAGCTCCATTCTTGTCAGGCGTATCCCTCTTCATTTTGAATTCGACGCTTTTTTGTTTGTCATTTGTCGTCGTTAGAATTACAGTGTAATAGTATATAAAAAACATACTGACATTTTACAATCATTTGTTTTGAAGCACAATTTACGAATTTCCGTAATTATCCGACACTGTGCATTTCTCCGTATTATTAATCGGCTTTAAAAAAAAGTGTTGCGAAAATTTATTGCCACAAGTTTGCTCTCGCTATATTACTTATCACGAGTTAATATATACGCAGAGAAACTTGTTACGGCAATTTGCATTATACTTGCGTATAATAGTACGCTATCGAAAAATTGTTAATCATCATTCACAATTCTAATTGTAAATGAATTTCAATTAATTTGTAATCTAGTTAGCAGTTTCATGTACTGCTTTCAAACTTTTAAGTGTTAGTCAAAGTATATTTGATATTAATCATTATTTCGTGTCGATGAAAGTTTATGAAACTTTAAGATTGAAGTTAATCGATATGAATAATTAAACTAGATGTATTGAATAATTTTGGATCTGAGCCATTTTTGCCTGGCTTGCTAAATTCGACACACAATTTATGATTGCTTTTTTGCATCAGCTTATCTGCATGCACATGATAAGGATTATTAAAGCATTAATTGGAAGCTGTGTACTTGCCAAATATCTTATAACCGTTCAATGATATTTTATCATATTATGTAGCATCTGGGGCAATTTTAGCGTAATATTTGAATGCACCATAATGATTGCAAAGTCAAATAAATCTTATACGGATAAGCCCAGTTTACATTTGCTTACTTGTATGCCATTCCGTGGGTTAATTAGCTATTAATTATGGTACGTCACACGGGTTACTAACACGCGAAGCCACGTTATAGCAAGAGATAATTCAATAACAGCAGAGAATTTGCTTCAAGTTTTGGATTAAATGAACAATACCACGAAAAAGTAATACACATTTTTGGCAAAATGGTACATTTAACGCAACTGTTAATTAACTCGAGAATTGCTTGTATTCCTATTTAATATTCTCAAGTCAAGATGATTTATTTAAAAATTAAATTTCAGAACAAAAATATTATTATAAAATGTAAACTTGAAAAACAACATTTAACAGTGTGACATTTATTTATAAGCAGAAAAATGATCATAAATTGTTCATACTACATAAAATAATATTTAGCAATTTTCTTCAAATAGCAAGAATTAATGTTTTCATTCAATCATTTATATTTCTGTATGGTGTACAATATGTTCTAACATAAATCGACATATCGGTGAAAAGCATATATCACCAGCTTTTTAGATGATTCTACACTGATTCTTACGTTCGTTCAAGAAATCGTTTCTTGACAAAATTTTCCATGTAGTCAATCGCGATGTGAACGAGAACAAATTGCTCTCACGTGACTCTAAAATTTATCGTGAAAATATTTTCTTACTGTAAAAAGAAATTTCCGCCAAAATGAATACGATATTTATCAAGACATAGTATATTGATCATAATAAAAATACATAGTTGTCTTCTAAATTTAAGAACACACCGTTATTTCGACATTTTTTCATGTTTAATGCCTCAAGTACCTTTTTTTCTTACCTATGAAATCAGTTTTTTACATATTACACAATTTTGCAAATTTTTTCTTTTTTTTGCAATAATTTTTGTTACAAAGATTTTTGTAGGTTAAAATTTCATGTTTACAATCTATTAATGATAAATAGATATATTGCACATAAAACTGTTTTCATTTACATTTTATGAAAAACAATACAAAATATTGTACGTGTACACAAATTTAGAAAATTTATAATCCATTGTTATATGCAAGGTAAATAAAGACGTTAATACTAATACACTTGATGAAATACTTAAATTAAAGTTATTTTTTGATATACGTTTTCTGTGGCTTATGCTTAAAATCTGTTAAGCGTACATTTAATTAAATTAAAATAAGTTCAACTGATTTTTCTAACGACTTATTGAATACTTAATGAGAATGTCTCATGAAAGAAATTTAAATAATGTAACTCGTGAATTCCGAGTAATTTTAAGAATTTTAATTTAATTTAAAAAACCAGCTTAACCGAGTTTCAAATACCTTATGAAAAATCATGAATCGCTACTTCATTATTTTTGTTTACATCAGCGATTCCACAGAAAACTAGCTTTTAGTGGTGGTTCAAAAATTTATAGTGGTACATCTTTAAGACCTAACATTGTTGTTAAATATCATTAGGATCATTGAAAAAATAGTTAACAAGTCTTCCGAGAGTGGTGAAAAACTTAAAACTGAATATTTTATTTTTGATATTATCTTTTCAAAAATTATTTTTAAATGATGAAGATTTAATTTTTATAATTTGGCAAAAAACACTCACACGGAAATTTTTGAGAATAATTAAGGCGTATTATGTTTTTAAATAAGATTAGTGGTGATCATCTATACTTACAGCTTTTTTGTAAAAGCTTTTGTATTAAATGTTTAGGAAAGACAATTTTTACCGCATTTCCAAATTGTTCTCCTTTTACACATTGAATAAAACAAAAGTTATTACTGATGTTTTGTAGCAAAAACCATTACAAATAAGCTTTGTACAGTAAACTGATAATATCCTATCTTATTTTGAAATTTTATTCAAATAGTAAGCTGTGATGAATTTTTTACAATATTATAAAATTAAATTTTTAATATTTAAAAATAACTGTAAATAATTAATTGTCAATTTTATCTCGTAAAATACAACATTGATCTTATACTAAAAATGTTAATGAAATTATTTTGTTTGATGGATGAAATATTTATACATAATCAAATGATGAAATTAATTTGCCTGTAAGTGAGTTCTCCAGAGAGCCAATATAAAAAATAAAAAAGTTTTGTTAAAAGTTTTCCACCATTCTTAGAAGACCTTTCATTATTTTTCGCATGATCATTATGATATTAGACAACAAATTTGGTAGATCTTCAGGCTGTGCCATCATAAATTTGTTTCTAAATTTCTGAATCGCTAACAGCCCGTTTTCTGTAGAATTGCTCATATAAGTTCAGTGATGTTGTCTTTTTTTAATATTGATGCTATAAGTTTCTTTTTTAAATTGCAGCTATATTAAAAACATAGAGAGAAGTAAAAAGTTAAAAATTCAACTTTGTAATAAAATAAATTTGTAAGATAACGGTTTAGGATTTCAGTATATTAAATTTTTTTTAATAACTAAAATGGAATGCAAAAGTTATAACAGAATCTGTTAAAAGGTATATACTGTGAGATTTTGAGTAAAGTTTCTATTATATGTAATATATTTTGATTTATTCGATTAATCAATAAATGCAAAGATATAAGTAAAATAAAAGCTCAATGAATTATAAACAATGTGTACCAATATATAATTTCATTTCCTAGATGTGCAATATACATTGTTATTTTGTAAAACATTTTCATTCTAGAAATATGAATCAGGAAGAAAATACAAATAAATGGTTGAAAATCAAATTTTCGAGTTGTTTCCTCGAATTTTTTCTCATTAAATTACAAAAAAGAAAACAAAATCAACGAGACAATCAAGTTGATGCACTCGAAGTAGTGGCGAACATAGAGTGAAAATTGTATCTTCTTGCAGCATCTGTGACCACAAAAGTATATACACGACATATTTAGCATCATCCCAAAAGATGACTTTTTTCATTTGAAATGAAACATCACATATACACATATGGTTATGTCCGGAACTCTTCTACTACGGATATTTTAAAATATTGTTCATGCACCTCTGTTTTCGTATGAATATTTTAGAACTATGTTGTCTAAATTGTGATTAGCATCAATATTTTAGAACCGACAGTTTTGTATGTATAACCGAGCTTTTTATAAACGAGAAAACTACACAAAATATTAGAAGTGATTTCCACGTAGTCTATAACAGAATAATTTAATTAAATCATAGTTATTTGCAGCAGTGATTGTTGAAATGTGATATTTTTAAAAATAATTTTACCATTTTGTAACAAGCATAATATTGCTGTTTCTTTTTTGTGCTTTTAAAAGTAACATTCATTAAGAATGTCAGTTTCAAAGAAAAAGAAAGCATGTTTTAATAACTGAATGGTCTTGTTCACTTGAAAATAATTATTCATTGAGTTATATCAGAATGATTGTAGCAGAATATTTTTATTCTCAAAATTTTATTTTTATGTAGACAAACTTATCGAAGTATTCACCAAAAAATATTCAGTTAATCACCTTTCAATATTATTGAAATTATCTGAAAATTTATAGAAATTACGTTATTTTCTTTAAACCGCGTTTTCTTTAAGCTTTATCAGGAGCCACGGTAGTGATTCCGGCCAAGTACAAAAAAAATGAGACATAATTATTTGCATATATATATATAACTAAATTATGCAACGTACAATGTTTAACAATTTAAACAGCGCTCGTGCACTCGCTGATAAAATGCTTTCGGCCAACTTTTTTTCGTATTAATTAATGGTCAACAATCCAGGCGCAAAGAGGAGAATTCACGTGAATTATTCCAGTGCACAAAATAACTTTTTTTTTCTTCTCCTATTATTATTTTTCATTCAATTCAAACAGGTCAACTTAGTTTGCGCGGTCGCGGAATACGAATGCAAACAAAGCACGGAATAAGTTGGCACAAATCTTTCGCCGAGCATTACTTTCATCAAACTTGGCAGCTTTTCACAAGGATTTCTGTAATTCGAGAAACTAACGAGATTTTGCGTTAAAATGCTTCATTTTTCCATTCCATCATTTGCCGTTCAACCGTAAGATTAAATAAACTGCGCGTGGCAAAAGTTTTTCCATTGTCTTTTGTAATTGAAAGCGTCATATCGTGGGTAAGTGTTCGTCCAATAAAACGCATCTATCATTCTCGATTATAATTCTTTGCGCGAAGCGTATTTTCCATAAATTGACGATTTTTACGACTCGCGGATAAGATAAGATGTTCATAAAAAAGGGATCGATTTGGCCTATTTATAACGTAAATGCGCAATATAAATCGCAATAAAATTTGCCGCGGTTTCTTCGTCGAATCCATTTGGGGCTTTGTCTTGCAAGTGCACGGGTTTTAGCCGTTCGGTAGCATGGAAAGTCCGACGACGTATAGGACGTTTATACAAATAACCCCGCTACCTCATATCATACTCTTAAGTTACGTCAGTAAGCTCGGTAAAAATGCTAAAAGCACGCTATGACATTTTCTTATGGCATTGTAAAACCCGCTTCACATGAAGTTTTGATATCTATTTATATTTTAATGCAACATTTGCGACTTTTTTTAAAGAATAATGTATCAATTATTTATTTGCTTTAGAATCAAAGAGCTTGACAAATTAAAGGATTCATCTGTGTCATAAATTGTGCGATAAAAATATAACCAATCGCACTTCAATACTTAATTTATTTGTTTTCTTTTATCAAATGTTTAAATAACCTTGTACGATAAATTAAACTTTTAACCTTTTAAAACGAAATTGATAAATGTCTCATGTTTAAAACGTTCAAAGTTTTTATATGTATACAACTTAAATATTTATCCAGTTAAAAATAGCAGTTGTAAGTGAAGATCATTTTCTCGTTAACATGAACTTTTTGTTAGGCCTCTTCCGTTTTATTTTAAGGTCAGCAAATTTAATTTTTTTACAAACATTTTTAGACAATGATTTTTTACCAATTAAAAAAGTTACAAATGTTTACATTTTTCTGTTTTTTTTTTTCGAAACAATACCAAAAGTTTTTCGTATCAATTGTATAATAGTTATTTGTAATAAATATCAGAAAAAAATTGCACAGTTTCCGACAAACTTGATTCTAAAATATTCAATGGACCAAAGGGACAAATATAAATGAAATATCAAATCAAACATGACAATTTCAACTGATCTGATTAGTTATTACAGAAACGTTTGTCATTTTCAAAGTTTGAACCGTGGGGAATTTGATCTGCGTGAAAATAGAAAGGATATTTGTCAGTTACTATGAAATTGCCACTTGAGAAAATTAACATTCAGATTAATGCAAATTCCACAAACTTCTAATCCTTTTTAAAACTATTATTGAGTAATTGATTGGTGGAACAAATTCAAAAAAATGTATAAAAGAGATCAATTAAAATATGTAATTGAGGATAGAAACAAACTAATAAAAAATAGTTACAAAAAAAGAGATATCTTTTTGTGTAAAATAGCTAGAAAATTTTATTTTAAGTGTGACTGTTAATAGAGAGACTTATTGTAATAATAAAAACACATTTAAACAATAAAACAAAGAGAGAATTCGAGACTTTTCAACGAAGAATGGTTAAAATACTAGATTCAATGGACCATCATTTTTATGATCTAGATGCTTTAAGTTTGCTTCCAGAAGAATTGTATAACAATTTGAGCTTGCAAGTCCGTTTCTCTGTGGATCCGAATATCAGATGCTGCTCGAGATGCGCCCAAAATTTCCCACGGGAACGGCCTTTCTTATTAGATTTATTCAGCTGTGCAATGTCCATGTTGAGAAATGTATGCGCTTCTTATTCTTTCAATTCCGTTTGAGAGAATACGAAATAGAAAAATGAAAAATTCTGTTTCCACATTGATTGGCTTGTATTTTATAAAATGTTTTCATTCAAGTAATGTAAAGTACTTCAAACAGAAATTATAAACTAGAAAATATCTTAACAGTAAATTGGACAACTCATTACTCCCGAGTGTAAAATGTAAATTTGTTGATTTTATTTTATACAGTTTGTATTATATCAGTTCGTTTGAGATTACACATAGTTTATTGTATATTTTGCAAAGCAAATGATCCTTCTTTTTTGTAAAATGACATTCCGAAAAATTCGAATGTTGCCAATAATGTTTTGCTGAAATTTTAATTATACACTTATGCTATTAACCAATTTTGCTGTTCTTAGTAAAGTAAAAAATAATTTGAATAATATAAATTAGGTATTGAAATGATCGAATTCGATTAATCCGATATTTTTTTATTTATATTGGTGCTGAACTGTGTAATTTACTTTTGTGAATAATAAAATATTTAATTGAACATACAGATTTTGATTAATTTTCCAAACTTTACATAAGCATCGCAAAAATGACGAATAAAATGTTGATCAAAATATCTGAATTTACAAGCATAGAATATTTTTAAACTGGATAAAAACTGATATGTTTATTATTTAAAAAATAGGTCAATCCAATTAAGACGAGTTTTAAAATAAATCATAATACAAAAGCATTATTTTCAAATAATAAAGAGAAGTTCTATGTTTCCTGCTTTTATTGATTATTGATTGTAAAGTTAAAAGATATAATACAATTACAGTTTTTACAGCTAATTTTTAATTGCTGATAACTTGATGAAACTAAAAAATATTGCTCAATTTATTTTTAATTCGTGTTCTCACATAGAGTACACTTGATGACAGTCATAAAACATAAAATTTGATACATGTGACAAGTTTTAAATAAGTAAATTATGAAATACTTTGTAAGGCCTTTCATTATAACTAATTCATTTGCGAATTTTTTTTAAATTTTCATCTAATAGAATGAAAGAAACATGCTTTCATTTGCCGAAAACAATATTAACTCATTTTTGCAGAAAAGTGAGTTACCTAGTTTTTTTTGTAAGCCACAAAATTAAAGGTGTTAGTTAAATCTTTTCTTTACTAATTTGTTTCTAGATCTAATAAATGACGTTTGTTAGTCAATTGAGAAATTGCTTTGTATAAGAAACTCAAAACTGATAAAGAAAGATTTTTTGATTTTTTCCAAGACTGGCTCAAAGGTAAGATATATTTTGTCAATTTCAAAGACCGGGCCAACCTTGGTACAACACAGAACACCAACGGTTGAAGTCAGTACTGACCCAATACAGAAACGACTGTTGGTAAATCGTTGGCACAATGTCGATTTATAAATTGACTTACCTGATTTACTTTAATAAATTTTGAATTTACTAATTAATTGGTCGAACCAATTTAATCATATATTTGATATTATTGAATATTTTAGAATGTATACATAATTTTTGGCCAATTAAGAGTCAGTTTTACTGTGTTAAAGGAAAAACTTATTTTTATACTACTTTGTTTTAAAATAAATTTCATTTATTTAGGTAAATAACTTATGATAAAATTTATAACCAGCAAAGTAATAAAGAATTCATTACATACAAAATTGTTTGTTTATAAATGTAATAAGGTTATTACAACTTTCTTATTATTGACTACGGTTAATAAACATTTTTTAGAAATATCCTAATAGACCCGATGTTCAGTAGTGATTTCTTACACATTCATTATTCCCACTTCTTTAGATGGCAATGGATATGTGAATTTACGTCACTCTATATTAATTATAAATTGTATTGTTGACCAGGTAATAGGCAATAAGTAATTTAATTTTGTCTTTTAATCTTCTATAATTAATCAACAATATGAATAAATAATTTATTTTCTAGTTTTTCTTTAAATAAATTAAAATTTAGTTCCTGTAATTCGAAACTATAAATAAAATGAATAAAATGTGAACAATTTTATTAAAAAATGTGTTTTGTCTTCAAATTAATTTAATATTAGTAATTATAATCTAACAAAAGTTTTTTAGTTTATAAGCATAATAAATTTTCATTTACAAATTAAAAACTTTTTATCTTTGTTTCTGCAATTAAAAACTTCTGAGTTATCGTACTTTTTGAACAGAATACCGACTATTGACAAAAATTGTGAAAATATTGAAAAAACTTTATTGTGAAATTTTTTTTTAAATAAATTCAATTTTAATTAAATCAGCTGACTCGTTTATATATATTAGGATGTCCATTAAAATAAAATGTCTGTAGTCTAGCTAGTTTCGCAGAAAATGATGAAAACCTACAGAAAATTACACAAATGTAATTTCATAAAATAACGTGTCGCAACCACAGTACATTTTAAATAATATAAGGTAAATTATTTAATATTTCATCATTGTTTCGGCACAATATTTTAAAAAATAAAACATTTTTTATATATTCTTGTAGTTTGTCATCATTTCTTGCAAAAATAGTCTAGTTCCGATTGTTTTTTCTAACGGACATCGTAATAAGTATAAGCAATTCTACAAATATTTTTTTTTCAATCGTAAAATAAGACAAAAAATTATAGCCAAGGGGACAACTTTGGAACCATTTTGTTCTGGTTCTGGATTTTTTTACGGATAAAACAAAGTCAAAAAACGTAATATATTTTTTACTAATAAAAAAATCATTTTTGATCTGAATTAGAGATCGTCACTGAATGGATTGAAAAACCCATAATAAAAAATTAAAAATAGACTTAATTAACAAATAGCAAATACTTTTTCATTATTATTAATCAGATCTCAGTAAAATTCTTCTAAAGTGAGCTTGTCATATTTGAGCTATACACTGATAGAATCTAGTGTCACGTATACTTTATGTCTGTCCAATTATATCAGCGTCAACTAGGGTGATTTTGCAAGACTAATCACCAAAGAGCGAGAGTCATATGAACGGTAAAATGGTTACTAAAAGCATGCCATATTATTAGTTCCATCGTGAATTCAGCAAGAGTGGCAATATGGTGTTGTTAAATTTAATTTATTTTTCACAATGAAGATGCACGCGGAAATGTTATTTCCACAAAAATGTAATGAATTCTTAGAGCAGAGAACGGAACATTCATCTTTTATCTCGCTGATTCATGAGGTTAAAAATTAATGTAAAATCACTCAGACTACTTGTTTGATTTATTACGCCAAACTATATCAATCGCAATACATTGAGTCTTAATTTTATCAGCGCCAATTAAATCAATTACACAGTTATCTAACTCCGTAAATGAATAATTTTTGGTATGGACTTATTTTTTTCTTGCTCTCTTTTTTTTTCTACTCTTCTCATTATAAAAGTTAGAAAGCTTTTCATTGTTTTCTGTAGTTTATTGCCAGGTCTTTGAAAAGTTTAAAACTATAAGCTAATTGTACGGGTAATTAAATGTCTCGGTTAATTTTCCTACACTTAACATTAATTATTGATTTGAAAGAAATTTAAAGCTGATTAAGGCATCCATGTGCAAAACGTTAATTTATACAGGTTAACTACATCCCACTTAACAATCGAATATTATTATTAATGCTTGTATAATGCTTATTGATTTTACTGATAAATGTTTCAATTGTTCCTTTTTTACTTACTTGTCTTATTAATTACTTATTTGCATCATCTAAGGTTTTTATTTATTTCATTATTTTCTCATAATCATGCTGAAAATGGATAGTTAAGATGTTTTTTACTTGAAGCTGAAATGAATGTGCGGGCATTTTCAAACCAGAAAATAATTACAAGAAAACAAATACCATAAATTCTGCAGTAACAAAGGGTGGGTCACGACTTCACAGGCGAAACTGACTTCGACTCTGTTAACTCTAAACTTAACTAACAGTCTTTCGACAACCGCGACGAACTGCTGTTGGCTGCCAAATAAACATTTCCTCCATGTGCGCATATATTCATGCAGTACATATACGGACATTGCCAACGTGTTTTGAAGTCACGTCATCCCTTATCACTGTTACGTGATAAAATTACGCATAACAGTCCTCAACCTCGAAAGTTCATGGACTAATTCAGTTAACTTGTTTCAAATAACTTAAGAGAAAAAAAGGAATCAGATCTCTTGTGTATCGAAACTCATGACGACCTTGATTGTTCTGTTAATGGTCTAACCGTTGAATAAAAATTACTTTATTTACGTTTATTTTTTCATGTACATTTGAAATTAAGGTTTATATTCTTAAAAATTGTAGAAAAATTGTATACTTCTTGAAAGCAAAATATGCGAAAAATTTTATAACATTTTTACTAGTAAATTTTACATTATGAAATTACAGCATGAAAAGATTGATCAATATATTATTTTTCTTTTCAAATAGAGTAAATATACAAAATTCTGAAAAAATGTTATCTTGTGAAATTTGTAAGAAAAAAACGAATTCAAGTGCATTCTAGATTATTTATAAGCTGTTTTGAAAAAATCATTATGCAAAAAGAGATCTTTGTGAAAGTATCACAGACCAAATGGTATAAAAATGCATAACCAGAGAGTACAGAAATATGTCTTTTGTCTACTGTGTATTTTATTTATATAAATTATACAGGACATTGAAAAAGAAATCAATAATCTTGCGAAAAAATTTCAACTAAAAACCACTTTTTCCTTTCTCAAGACGTAAGTGAATTTCTAAAAAAAAAAAATGTTTTTGACATTCAAAAATTGAATCTGCAGTTAAATAAGAAAAAAGTGCTTTTATTAATTAAACTCAGTTTAATCTAACAAAATGTGAAAATAATTTGCAAATTTTTCTTGACACTAAGCTTGCTGAAAATCCACACAACGAAAAACAATTTTTACGCTGCATTTTCGGATTCGCCATGTTTCACCAATATAAAATCTTATATTTCATCATTTCCACAAAATCCTCACAGAGTGTTCGTTTTCAAAATGAAATTTTAGAATAAAAATCGCATTCCGCAAAGTAATAAACTACAAACTTAATTCTCCTCCTTGAAATTCCACCAAAATTAATTCCATCAATTTCTCTCGTAATTTCTTCGCCCTCGCATTTCATTTACCCATCATCTCCGCAAAGAGTAAATCATTCGTTGAAAAGTAAAAAAATAGCTAACATCAACAACAACAAAATAAAAATCATCAAAAAATGCTGTTTATATAGACCTATCTGTGCAAATTCCAATCAACTATAATTTGATAGAATGTTAAGCGATATTTTCTGCTGCTGCGATTGTTACGTTGTTTATTTATTTTGTCAGCAGCTTTCGTGTACTAATTCGAACCGTTTAAACATGACAAAAATCAATCTGACGTAGAGCTATGAATCATTGGAAATGCGAAAATAGAATGGGAATGAAAAACAACACATAAAATATTTACAAAAAAAGCAAAAACAAAAAAAAATAATAAAAAGTTAACGCTAGTACTAAGAAAATGAGCTTTGTAACATGATGGACGATGA
>JABFPM010003373.1:0-14494 GCA_022817325.1 Idris sp. 1 HC-2018 | reverse complement strand
CATTCACAAAAATCTATAAAATTAAACTTATAGAAGAAAAAACGTTTTATTAAAAAAGAAAAAACTTTGAAAGTAAAAAAATTAAAAAAACAAAAATTTCCGAATTTCACATAAGTACAATTTTGGATTCAATTCAAATATACATTTATAACCATCCAAGTTTTTGCAAAAGAATTATTTCTTCACACTGAATTAATTTCAACAAAGTCTTTCACAAAAAGAAAGAAAGAAAAGGAAGGAACTACAAAAAACAATAAATGCATATTCAAAAAAGAGAAGAACACAATAAACTCGAAACAAAAATTTAAATAAGAAAAAAAGGAACAAAATAATGTTGTAATTTTAATTTATCAACTAAATTTAATGAGAACACTACAAAACCGGTAATAATAAAAATTGCCAAATGAATCGGAGAGCGCGACTTACCAATCAAACTAAGGCACTTTCCGAAACGACAACCGCACGAGAAATGCGAGTATGCTAGCGAAAGAAGCTCCAAAATGTAGAGGCAGCATGCACTATACTCGTTTGTTCTTTACGGAGAATAAGAATAAGAGGAAGGCAAAGTATACGCCAGGAAGGTAGTTTAAAGGGTTCAGAAACTGTAGGCTGCTGTTGCACTGGAAAGACCACTTTCTACTTTATTTTTTTTCTTTTTCTCGTTTAAAATCAAAAACTGGTTTATTCCGCGCAGGGCCGTACACGCTTTGTCGCGCAAGAAATATAATCTTAATCTGCTTTAATAAATATTGCTTCAATACTTTATATAAGATGAAAATGCTTTTATTCATGTAAGAAGAAAAGCGTCGCGAAACTTCGCTGTAGATTCTTTGCTTTTTTTGTCTTTTTTTTTGGCGCGCATACGCACCGGCCATTTTTTTATTTTACAAAAGAGCCTTTGCCCATTTCAATACGAAATACAGGTTTATTTTCTATAAAGTCTATTCAGATTGCGCGATTAATTAAATCATAAAAGATAAAATAGCAGGTTAAGCTTTACAATTTTGCTCAGAGAGTTTGTTGGTTACTTCGAGAGGAGATCGCGTGATTCCTCTTCTTGTTCCATTATGACCAGAAGAATCAAAGTCAATTTTCGATCATATTTTATTTCCCTTTTTTATGCTAAGTTTCAGTCTAAAAGTTAATTCACCTTGGGCCACAGTATAAATTACGAAGCTTTTTTAAATTTAAATCACCCAATGTTATTTGTAACATTGTTTATTTATAATGCAATGATTTTTATTATAATATAAATAAAATAAACTGTCTTGAGAAATTAAAATAATTATTCAATAAATTGATATAAAAAGGTTTACTACTTTTTTTAATTTATGACAATAAATTGTTAATACAGATTATTAAAAATAAATAATTATTAATATTGAATAATTATTGCTTATAAATTTCTATTGAATTGTACAATCACCTGGATATAATTACAAATATTATTTAACTTGTAAATATTTTACGTAAGGGTTTTTTTAGGATTAAACGTAATAATACATGAACATTTAATATGGTTTATTGTTATTAATAATAATTATACAACTTCATAGAAAATTAACGTACACTTTTATAATTTCTTATCTGGATTGACAAGTCATTTATTTTTACAAAATAATTTGATTGTGTATATTTTTAATTATACGCTTCGTGATTTCATGGCAACGTTGAATAAACTGCCTTAATAAAATAAGGCGATGATTAATATACAGGGCCCTAAGTACCCATTCCTGCTGAAGAACCACGTGAGAAAATGTGTTTTATGAAAGGGTTATATCCTGAAAATAACTGTCGGTTTACAAGCGCGCTGGCACCTCAGCACTAAATTTTAGTGATGCAAAATTTACTTTTTTTATTTACAAATTAACGTTCATATAGTTTATAATAATAATAAAACAAAAACCTTAAAAAAATATTTGTTTTGCTGTTTTTGTTAAAAATATTTTTTACGTTATTTATACGTTTTGTTATTTCATGTTAATAAATATTGTTAAATGTTTCAGTAAAAGAATTAATAACATTTTGTTTATTAAATTATAAATGTTTACATGTTAAATAATAGGAGTTTTTCATTTTATATTAATAAATTAATATATAATAATTTTATAAATAAATAAAATAAATTTGCGTTCAAAATATAAAATCACATACAGTTATTTTTATAATTGAAATTTAAATTTTATCTAAACTGTTTCTTAAAGGAGCATTAATGATGTTTGATCAAATAAGATTAGTTCTTTCTTTGAAAGTTAGACAGGTGTATAAACAAAGTCTACAAAATTGCATATTGACGGAGCTTTTGCAAAAGTGGTATCTCGAAAACAACATTCGAATACACAGCAGACAAGACTATTTGTATAAATTGCTTTTTGTCAACAAAGATCGTGGGGTGTCGTATACCCTACCAGCTAGACGACTTTATTTTTTGACACCAGACAAACGAAGGGTTAATAACCCGTCGCGAAGGATTGTACACCGCACCGACGCCAGTGAGGACAAAAATCTCTTTCTTACGCTTCAAGAGAGAACCCTGCCTCTAAACCAATTCAAAACAACCGAATCTTAAATAAAAGACGTCGGGCATCCTTATCTTTTTACTATTATTTCAATATATATTATTATTTTTGTTATATTAATTAACATTAAATATCATATTTAATTTTATTATAAATACATTTTAAATATCAATTAAACAAATAAACGAAATTAAAAATAAAATAAATTTGTTTCACTTACAAAAAAAAAACGTGAAACTGTCAATAATGTTTTTTAATTTTAAATTGTTTTATTTACGATGTTTGTTATTAGTTTAGAAAATAAGTAGCAATAATTATCAGGCACATTTTTTGCAAGCATTTTTTTAAATAAATTTTACAAATGTTAAGTAAGTATGAATATTTTTTTAAAACAAAGAACGGCAGGTGTGAAATATACAATATTTCGGTGCGCTCAAGTTTGCGCTTGGTGGCACGGACATTTTGTTCTCGTTTGGAAGTTATTTTTCAAAAATTGTATATTTATCATTAATAAATCTAAGACTTTATTGATAAACTTCATACTTTATGATGATTTACTTCCGTATAAACTCTATTCATGTTATTCATTCTACGTAGATAAAATCTTGAATAAAAAGTTAAATTTTCTAAGCTGATCTGAATGGTATTCAAAATTGATAATCTGGAAAATGATCTGTTATTCAGCTATTTAATTGTGAACAACCAGCTGTTTTGTATATTGTTGAGGATAGTAACACCAGGCAATAACAGGATGTAGAGTAAACATGTGTGATGCTGTTTTCGGTATTCTTTCTGTCTTCACTCACACGTGCAAACTCTTTGAAGCTACCTGCAGTACCGTACCAAATCGGATGCGGAATCATAAAAAATTTGCATTTTTATTATTTGTACGAATATTCTTTGTCAATATTTCAAAATTTTACAATAAAATGTTTAATTGTAAACAAAGTTTTATTAAACCCTTCAAAGTTATCTTTTAAACTATATATATTCACATTTGAAATGCTGTGTGAAAAGAATAAAAATCAACTTAGTAAAAATTTTCGTCGAATTTGTTCTTTGCTGTTTTAACAAAATTTCGTACTGATGAGAGGTTATATTTTAATTCAATTTATTCTAAATCCAATTGACTAAATTGTATACTTTTTTTTATGTTTTAATTTTTATGTTTTGCATAGCAACTTTCATACCTAAATGTGTTATAAAAATCTATTTTTCTCACCATGACAATGTGAATTGACAATTTTTATATATGGATATCAACTTGACCCCTCGACACTGCCCTGCTTAAGGGTGAAGCTCCTCGGCAATGCTAATTTAGTATAGCATTGAAAAGGTCCTGTGCGTTTGTTTATTCTTTTTCTGTATTCCCAACAATGAAGCGACAGTGTGGGATAACGACCAAGGGAAGTGTTCCATTGGAAAGTAAAGCTTTTCAACCGTAATCCAACCAAGGACTACTCAATAATTTTTTAATCAAATCCATTTATCAATATTATATTTTTTATCCCTTTTTTCCTAAAAACGTATGCAATACAAAATAAAAAGCACAATAATGTAATCAACATTTTGAGCAAAACATTAGTACCTGAAAAATAAGCGTACAAAAAAATTTATATTACCAATCAATATCCGCTTATTATCGTGCAAAATGGATTATAGATTATCTGGAGAGGAGATTACATTATCTATGATTAAACTGACATTGACTTGTATTCTGTTTCATTACTCTTTACAGGAAACCTTCAATATTGAATGTAAATTTCATCGCTAACCCAAGTTTTGGCATAACATTTTTTTTAAAATAATGTTAAAAATAGACGACAGTCGCGATATTTGTGACTTAAGTATTGATGAAAATAAAGAACTCAATTTGGATTTCTTTGAAGACTACACCAAAGAAGATGAAGATAAAAGGTGAGATTTATTAGTTATTTGTTTTTGTTGCATTAAATGTTGATGATATTTTTGAAAGTGTAATTTTAATTTCAGGCAAGAGCAAGAGTTACCGATGTGGGATACATTCAAATGTTCCCCTCCCAAACAAATGTCCGGATCCATGACGCAAAGCAAATTTTACGAAATCGCAATGAGGGGTGTTAAAATGTTGGTTTACTTGATTTTATTTGGCTTCACCCTGATTGGTGGGGTTTGCGCAAAATCCAGTATTCTTTTTGTTACATCGAACATCAATGACAGAAAAAAAGAAGTTTGTACAGAACTATTAGGTAAGCATAATTTAATGTTAATATTAATTTTATATTCATTGGTAGTAACAAAAACATTTAAAACTTTTTGTCAATTATTATTAAATTAATTATTACAGATTTACCATTTAATGAACAAAACAATATATCAACCAACATACCAATCGAAGAACAAGTACTTTGGATGTGGTGTATAGTATTATGTTTTTCGATTCCTGAGACTATTGGTTTTTTCAACTCATTATTGATTTGCATTTTCAAAAACTTTGATTTACCGGCTTCCAAAAATTGGATCCATATAATCCTAATCGAGATACTAAATACTATTGGATTAGCGTTATTTTTCTTAATGATTTTGCCTAGTGTTGATATTTTAAAAGGAGCCACTCTGTCTAGTTGCGTGTGTTTTGTACCAGCAGTGTTAGGTATTTATTTTTAAATTTGTTCAAACTAATTCCTTTATTATAAATTTTATAATCACATTACTAATTTTATTTGCAGCTATGTTATCCAGGTTTAACTACAACCAACTGCAAAAATCTGTCTTAATAGTTGACATATTAGTTTTATTTATTCAATTATTTGGAATGATTTACTACACTTTTGATGATAACGATTCTAGCATTCCTACGTGGATATTGCCAGTTGTTTTATTTTTAATTTCCATTAGATGGTGGCCTAATTACGTTGCACTTGATAGTAACATAAGTAAGAAATAATTGTTTATGTTATTTTGAATGTTGAATATCAGGTAATTTAGATTAGTATACTGATAATTTTTGTGCAGCTTTTATTCGAAATATGGCTAAAGTGAGAGAATCACTACGACCAAATCGCCATTTCATTCAAGTGTTTACGTCAATTTTGCGTGTAAGCACATTCTTTCTTGCGGCTATTGGAGTTGCTCACTACAAAGGCATCGAGCCGCAAACATTTTTAGACGGTATTTTTTGGCAAAAATACAATATGACGTTTGTGAGAAACTCATCCTCTATAGCAGATTTCATGTCTACATCCTCAAACGACTACGTTCCTTTTGAAGTTGATCCTTGGTTCATAAAAACCCTTATGATTATACATATTACAAGTGCCATTCTTGTTTATGGATGTGGTAAGTTCTACAAAAAAGAAGAAAAATATGTAAATAAATTGTTATTGTTAATTAAGAAAAATGTGCAAAACAAATGATCATTGTTTTGTTCTTTTGCAGGAAAATTTGCTTGCAGAACATTGATGCAGAAGTTTGGCTTTGCTTTGCCCATCAATTTAATAACTCCAACAACAGTTTGTTTTCTTATTGTTGTTTGTGTACTGCAAGAACAAGACAAGTGTTTTTTTGATCAACTGATTCCTAATTATGTGTTTTACAATTTTTCTCCGCTGCACACCGTGGATGAAACTCTGAGGAGCTGGTTCACTTGGCTCTGGCTTCTGTGGCCGTTGTCTCAAGCTTGGATTACTATTCATACTTGGAAACCAGTACGCGAAAGATTAGCAGCTACAGAACAAATATTTTGTTTGCCAATGTATGATTCGCTTATAATAGACCAATCGTTGGCTCTGAACAGACGACGTTATGAATCTTGTGATGTGTTGTTAAATGAAGTAAATATAACTTTTTGTATTATCTACGTTATTATAATCAGATGAACTTCATATAAATATATTTATTTTATTTTTCAGGAAAGCAATTCAAGTACATGTAATTATAATTCTGTTAGTACGTTAGGTGTAAATTATGAAGATACTACAACAAAAATCTATGCATGTGCAACTATGTGGCACGAAACTGAAAGTGAAATGAACGAACTGATGGGTAGCATTTTAAGACTGGACATGGACCAGTGTGCAATGAGATTTTTCAAACAAGAATACAAAATTAATGTTCGCGATTATTATGAACTGGAGAGTAAGTACACAGAAAAAACCCAACAATTTCTCTGGCTTGACACGGGAATTGAGAGTTTCAAAAAACAATTGAAATCTGCGAGACTGATTTTTATGTTTACAAGAATGTTTACTGTTTGTACCGGAAACATTATCGTTGTACGGGAATCAATACCGCTTATACAGGAATCAGTTCCGTAAATGTCAATATTTTTTTCGTATCTATCAAAACAAGAACTATTCCAGTGACAAACCAGAGAAATTGTTGGCTTATTTTTTCCGTGTACTTTCGAAAGTTTAATTGTTTTGAATTTTACAATATTTGTTATTTTAGTTCATATATTTTTCGATGATGCCTTTTACTGTATGTACGAATGTTCTGGCAAATGCAAGCATAAAGAAGACGAAACGCATGTTAATTGCTATGTAATGATTTTTATTGAGGCTGTAGAGAAAATAGTAAAAAGACTGAGAATGCAAAGCACTCCTCCTGTGAAGTATCCAACGCCTTATGGAGGAAGATTACTGTGGATTTTGCCAGGCAAAACGAAAATGTTTGTCCACTTGAAGGACAAAAATAAAATTCGACACAGAAAGAGATGGAGTCAGGTATAATAAATGTTAAAAGTTATAACAAAATCAAACCACATATACAAGAAAATTTAATTTGGAAATTCCTTTAGGTCATGTACATGTACTACTTGTTAGGCTTTCGTTTAATGGAACTTCCAATTGAGAAAGAAAGAAGACAAGTTCTTGCAGAAAATACTTACATATTAACATTAGATGGTGACATTGATTTCAGACCAAGTGCTGTTAAAACTTTGGTAGACTTAATGAAACGTGACAAGGACTTGGGCGCAGCTTGTGGTAGAATCCATCCTGTTGGGAAAGGTATCAAATTAGTTTATTAATGAACAATTATTTATCATCATCAAAATGACTTTTTCTATTTAATTTAATTTTAGGTCCTATTGTTTGGTACCAGAAGTTCGAGTATGCAGTGGGACATTGGTTACAAAAATCAACAGAACACGTAATTGGCTGTGTGCTGTGTTGTCCTGGATGTTTTTCTTTGTTCCGAGCTAAAGCTTTGATGGAAAATAATGTTTTAAATAAATATGCTACGAGAGCCACAGAAGCCAGACATTACGTGCAGTATGATCAGGGCGAGGATAGATGGTTATGTACTCTGATTCTACAAATGGGTTACAAAGTACAATCTAATATTCAGATTGTCATCTGGATTTAAGAGAAAGACTTTATTTAAACTGAAATAACATTTTTCAGGTAGAATATTCAGCAGCAAGTGATGCATATACTCATGCTCCTGAAACTTTTCATGAATTTTTCGTGCAAAGACGACGATGGATTCCTTCAACAATAGCGAATATCTTAGATTTACTGGAAACAGCAAAAGAAACAAGAAAACTGAATAACGATATCACACTGTTGTACATAATCTATCAGTGGTTTTTGATGGGTATTTTTTTAGATGCTAATTTAAATTCATTCAATTATTTTAGTTTAATGATTTAATTTTATTTTCAAAGGAAGTACAATTATTGGTCCTGGAACTATTTTTCTTATGTTAGTTGGAGCTTTTGTTGCCACATTTCCCATTGATCAGTGGTCCAGTTTTGCATACAATCTCATACCACTTTTAATTTTTGTAATAACTTGTTTCTTTTGCAAGGAAAGTACCCAAGTAAGAAATTAGTTTCTATATTATTTTATATTTTAGCATATTAATCATTGCAAAAAATCAAATTTTAAGTAGACCATATAAAGTTTTAAACCAACAATTTTTTATATCATTTTGTCTAATAAGATTACCATAAAATAAGATAAAATTTCAATTTAAACATTTATAGCTTACAGTTGCAGCAATAATTACAACATTTTATGGATTAGTAATGGTGGTTGTTCTTGTTGGAATTATGATACAAATAGCTGAAGACGGTTGGGTCGCACCAAGCACGTTATTGTTTTTTATAGTTGCTGGACAACTGATAATCGCAGGGCTTCTTCATCCTCAAGAATCATCATGTTTACTCAGTGGTATTATCTATTATATCACAGTTCCTTCAATGTATATGATTCTCATTATATTTTCACTTTTCAACGTAAACAATGTCACTTGGGGCACGAGAGAAAAAAAACCTGTCGAAAATATTGTAAGTGTATAGTAACAATATTATTTAACAAATATTATCATAACATTGTAATACATATTTTTAGAATGAAGATACTGATCAGAGTAATATTACCGGAATAATATCTCAAGTTAATGAAAATAAAAAGCAAAAAGGAGCATTTGAATTTTCCCTCAATGGTCTATTTAAGTGTATGTTTTGTACTCATGACGACATCAAAGAAACAACTGATTTGAACAACATCAAACTCTCACTTAACAAAATAGAATTGTGCTTAAGTGAGATGGAAAGGTAAATAATTTCTTAAGAAAATGTTAAAATTAATTATTTAATGGATTATTTACATGTTTAGAAACAGATATTTAAATACCAATACATCAAAGCTCAATTCTGAGGAACATTTGTTGAATGTGAATAGCAAAGAAAGTAACATTGAGAACATCGACATGAAGTCTCTAGATGAAGAGCTTGATGATGACAATTCGTTGACGATCAGCACGGATACTGAATTAAGCAAAGCTTATTCTTCGCAATCAGCCTGTGATAACTTTTTGGTCAGTCCATATTGGTTACAAGATAAACGTCTTCAAAATGGAGAAACCGATTTTCTGTCAACCGATGAGGAAACGTTTTGGAGACAACTCATCAAAAAATATCTTCACCCTTTAGATAGTAACAAACAGGAACAAGTATGTACGTAAGGGTTTTTTTAAAAATTGTTCAAATTTTAATATGAAATATTTTATGTAAATAAGATGAAAAATCTATCTCTTTTTAATTTTCAGGACAAAATAAGCGAAGACTTGAAAGGCTTACGGGATGAATTTTTATTTAAATTCTTCATGATCAATGCTCTTTTTGTTTTATGCATTTTTTTGATGCAGCTAAATAAAGATATGCTGCACTTAGAGTGGCCTTTTGGTATCACTTACAATGTCACTTACGATAGTAATAGATCTGAGGTCAGCTGCTCTAATTTTTAATTTTTTTATGTATTCTTTTACTTAAAAATTCATTTTATATATTTCATAGATAATTATAATGTTTTATGAATTTGATTATTAATAGGTTCAAATCATAAAAAATTATCTTCCTCTAGAGCCGATAGGATGTTTATTTATAGTTGGATTTATTAGCATTTTGCTAATTCAGTTTTTAGCAATGTTATTACATAGATTCAATACATTCGCACATTTGATGACTAAAGTTTCTATTGAATGTTATTGCTGTGATAAAGTGGGTTTAAAAAATTACATCGAAACTGCTGTACATTTCAAAATAAAGATTATAATATTTTTTTAAATTGAATTTAAAAATGATTTTAGAAAGCTGATATATCAGAAGAAGCAATATTTGAAAAACATGCTCACACAATTGTTCAAAATTTACAAAAAATTGTTGATGCTGACGTTACAATTTTTGAGAAAAATAATCATGCTTTAGAATCGCCGGGTCGAAGAAAAACTGTTTATGAACTTGATAATGCGAGGAAACCGACTGCGACTCATGCAAATTTTATGAGTTTGTTTCGTGAAAATCTCGATTATTTTGAATGCGCAAGTAAGTTTTTTTCAATGTATATATAATATTTATATATAATAATAGTAGTTTTATAATCTCTATAATTCGTTTCATTAGATTCTGGATCTTTATCTGCAGACAAAAATCAAAGAGATGTAACTGAAATGTTACAAAAACGTCGTACTACAGTAATAAATCAAAGATTTTCTCACCGTCATAAAAGTGGAAACCAAAAAGATACAATTTTCCTAAATCGAAAGATTGATCAACCAATTGACGAAGAGCAGTTTATTTACGTCAATGAAGCTTTCCAACCTGACGATTTATAAACACCAAAGATTAATATAAATTATTAAATTATAATATTGTTAACAAAAAAAATTAATTTTTTGAACATTGATTCAAATTTTCGATATCATTTTCGGTCAGAAATTTTAAAGTAAAATTTACAAATGTATGCGATACTCGGACGTCTCGTGAAATATAATTTAAAATTCAAAATGTTTGTGTTTTAACATTTTGTCTCGTAACATTTTACAATAAATAGGAAATTGTTCATTATAATTAATATTATTAATCCGATTTTCGATTTCTTCTACATTCAAATAAATCGCGATGCGTCGCAATGACTTTGTAAAATTTAATTTTAAAACATAAACTTCTAAAATAATGATTCGAAATTGAAGAAAATCGAATTTTAAATAAAATATTTTGTATTAATAAACAGATTTTTTACATCGAATCTATTATATTGCAATAGTTATTTATTTTTTCAACTACACATTTACAAATGTTATGTATTAAAGAAGTTTCGTCATAGAGAAATTCTTTATATAAGAAATACACAGAGAAGTGAAAAGAAATTCCAGAGTAAGCAAATTTGAAACAAATTTAAAAAAATTCTTGGAAAAATTGTCCTGAAGTTTTGCCCACAGTTTTCACAGCACCGTTTTTAAGAAAATCAGTTTTGAAGATGCCATAAGAAACCATGTATAATCTAAAATAAAGAGTAACTTTGAAAATTCTTATCACTGAAACAGTGATCATAAGATCTAATCAAACTTTGGGAAAATGTGCTCACTTGTTTATTTTAACGATGAGCAAAATTCTAATACATTTCTTTGAATTTATAACGGATTTTCCTTATTACCTACATGTTTTCTTAATTTTTAATTGATTTTAGGCATATTAAATGATTTTTGTTTAAAACAAATTAAATGTAAGAATAAGTCTATTTTATCACTCCGGTTGGATGCCAGTTAAGATAAAATGATAGATTATTAAACATTCAGGTATTGTTAAATAAGTAGAAAAAAAGTTCACTATTGATTTTTTATTGTTTCAGAAGTATTCTCTGTACTCAACTCAAGTCATATTCTATTTTATGTAATTCAAATAAGAATTGAGTTTGACTTATAAGTGATTTTCTTATTTATGCCATTTATGTTTTAAATTTTAGATTATGAGCCTTTTAAAAAAAGAAACAAATTGGGAGATGACATATGTAAAGATAAATTCGAAAATGCACAGCCTTTGAATGCAGATCAATTGAAAGGTACAAATTGATAAAATGTTGTATTTAAATTATTTTTCATTTTCTCAATACATTTTAACTTTAAAAGATTATAAGTGTTTTTACTAAACTAATTATGAATTTTTATAAACTCATGATTCATTTCAAGGTTATTTTCTTCAATATAAAGGACATAGTTTTTATTCTGATTTTTTAAAAATCAAAAATTATTTTATTTATTTATTATATTTTTATCATTATTATTAACTTGCAGGCATTATTATCACAATTTTTTAGAATACAGAGCTCCTTTATATAAGTAATAAATGTCAAAAAAATGGTTCAAAACTTTACATTCAAATAAAAGTGATTGCAGTATTGAAATCAGACTGAATCAGTCTTGAAATTCATACTGAATCGGTATTGGTTGGGCAATGTTGTCATTCAATACTGCTTCAAACTGTTGCCAAGATTATGACAATCTCGAAAGGTTAGTTTTATTAACCTGTACTGTATCAGTCAATTTTTTTAATAGAATCAATACATTTTTGTTCCCCGTGTAGTTATGAAATTACCTAAAGTAGGTATCTTACTTTAGAATTATTTTTTATTAGTAAAGTACTATATACCAATAACAATTTTAAGCATTTATACAGATTTTTTTGTCAGAAATAAATTTGAAATCTATACAAAAAAATCGTATAACAAAAATGTATGAACTTAAATTTTATTATTATTTTTTTTTTTTTTCAAAAAACATGTTACATTTTGTTGGTTCTTAGTGCTTAACTAATAAAAAATAACACCAAAGTATTAAAAACTGTTAATAATACCTACTTTAGGTTATTTTATTACAATATAGCACAATTAATTAATATATATCTGTCCGTTAAATTACAAAATTTTAAAATTCATGTTATTATTTACAAACGGCTCAATGAAAGATTTCGTTTTTCGTTTCAAAAGACTCATGAAACATTAATGTTTCAAGATCTGCTTCGAACTTGAGTGTGAAAGAAACTTTGGATTGAATTTAAGGCTCACCGTGCAAAAAATATTTAATATAACTGATTCTGATAAAAATGTTAATTATTGTTGTTCTGTGGCTGATTAATATATGATAATAAAAAAATGCTCGTTTAGAATACAACTTTTATTTCAAGCTTTTTTCGGCATTTTATTTTTTTATTTGGCTGATTTTAAATAATTTATAAGATTTATAAATACAAATATTCAATCGTCGAACAATTTGCACTTAAAAAAGATGTATGACTTAACATACACCCTAAAACACCCCCCCCCCTTTCCCAAATTAAACAATTATTTGCAAGTAAATTTTAGTTAAATAAAGATAATATAAATTTAATTTATAATTGTTGTCCGGAAAAAATCAGCCACTGCTAGTCAATTGGAATTCCTTCTCTTACTTGAATCCTTTTTTTGATTGTTTCAATGTCGAGATATGATTCTACGTGTAATGAGAACTGAAAATCAATAAAAAAAATCATAATTATGTGGCAACATAAGTATATCTGCTGTGATTTATTTATGCTTCTTAACATTTTGATTTTTTTAATCTCAATTAAATTATTATTTGTTACATAAATAGTTATTAGGGTGTCCGTTATTTTGCAAAAGTTCGAATTTTTTTGGTCGCAAACCCTTAAACTTTATAGTTTGATTAAAAAAAATTTGTGGAATTTTTTCAGATTTTTTCAGTTGAATTAACATGTGCCGCAAAGGGGTTAAAGTTTAAATAGGATTTAACATAGGATGTGGTAGTGTTCATGATTAAAATTTTGTAACTCGGCAAATTTTGGATGAAAAAATCTGAAACTTTGCAATAATATAGTTTTGACATTGCTGAATTCAAATTTGATGTCAAAATTTATATTTGAATAAATAATAGCTGTTAAATATCTGTTTTCATTAAAAAATGCCAATTTTATTATATATTTTTATATTTTAAAGGTTTTTTTCGGTCCCTAAACTAAATTTTAATGTAGAAATCAAAATTTTAACTTATGACAGCTGTCAAAAGCAATCAGTCAGTTGTCAGTTAGGTTTCAATTTTTTTAACTCAAAAATGCCATATTTTCATTAAGTTTTTTATTATTTTTATAGGTTTTTGGTCGTTAAATTTGAATTTTATATCACAATTAGCATTACATTTTTTAACCCTTAATCGATAAGTATAGATTGGATGATATCGACAGTTATGATACAAAAGGTTTGTTTTTTATTGAACAACGTATTTTAAACAGATGAATGGTTAAAAATTAATATGTTTTGGAGTAGAAATTAATTGTTAAGGTGACATATCAGTTATTTGTAAGATGTCTCTCTCACTCACATGTAAACTTCTATAGTTCTGTCTCTTTCTCATTTATGCGAATGATATATCACCTTAACATAATATTCGTAGATATACTTACAGTATATCTAGATAAGATAAGATAATAAGATATTTATTATAGATAAGATATACTTACAGTTTTACCTATCCGAGTCTGAAAGACAAATTCAAAATTGATTAATAAAAATAAAAGACGATTAATGTTTTATACAGATATCCCTCGTACAACGCGGCAGTTTGGTTCTGGAAAAATATCGCGTTATATAAAATCGCGTTGTACGATACTAAGGATAAATGGGAAAATAGGGGTTCGGTTCCAAACTTTATCAAATTGA
>JABFPM010003372.1:0-14499 GCA_022817325.1 Idris sp. 1 HC-2018 | reverse complement strand
CATACTTTCATAATAATCATATAAAAAAATTCGAATTATTCTAAAATTCTGATCTGTCAAATGTAATACCAACCTACAGGTCATTCGTAACCAACTTCTCAATGTCTTGAGTCCGGGCTCTGCTTATGATATTTAACCAAATGTTCAATAAATATATAGTGGCATAACATGTGTATGAGTGGCCTAATAGAGTATTAAATAATAAAGTAATAGAGTATTTCTTCTTAATCCAAAATGAGTCCTCGAATTAAAAAAAAATTGTATTCACTGTAATGCAAATTTAACAAATAATTAAACATAAAGTCAACTTTCATTTTATTAACATTAGGATTATGAAAATATATATATTATTATTTTATTATTAATAGAAAATAGGTTTCTTTAATCAATAGCTATTTTAATCTAGTATTCTTAATTTTTTTTTTCTTCAAAATTTGGGTCTTAAATAAGGTCGTTTCAAGACAACAATTATGTAGTCTGAAACAGTCGAATTGTTGAACCAAGATGCCTTCATATGAAATTTGGTTTTAATATGACGATTTAACCCATTAACGCCCAAGTGAACTTTTTTCTGTTCAACTTTGAATTCAGTTTTCAATAACATAACAAAATAAAATATCAATATGAAAGTAGTAATCTTATAGATTGGAGATTCCTCTGTGGAATTCCGAACTGCAAAATAATTTTTTTTCTTGTCCAAATTCAATATAGCAACTTTAAAAAAAAGACAAAAAAATTCGTGTATAATTAAGATACAAGTTTTTTTTCTGATCAAAACAATAAAGATATTAAGCTGATTTCTCAATTAAACGTGCATAAAATGTTGACACTTTAACGACGTAAAATTTAAACGATGTTGTACAACAAATTTTTTTAAGATAAAAGTACAAAAATTCAAACGAAAAAACTTGAAATTTATCATTTTAAAATATTTTTAGCCTTCATATTATATCCGCCATATCTAAAACTCGAAAGTCTATAAAAAATTATACATTTAAATTTTTAAATTTTAATAATTTATCATTTTTATCAATATATATAATGATAATTACTTATTTAGGTTTGTTATGTCGAATTATGTCATAAATATACGGTATTTGGTAATTTTTTGCTTTTGAGACGCCATTTTGTCAAAATGTACATGTCAAAATTTCAAACCAACAAAAATTTACGTAACTAAAGTGTTAATATTTAATGCACGTGTAATTGAAAAATCAGCTAATACCTTTATTATTTTGATCAGAAAAAAATTGTTTCTCAATTTTACACGAATTTTTTTTGTGTTTTTTTATTTAAAAGTCGCCATATTGAATTTGGGCAGAAAATAAATTACTTTTTAGTTCGGAATTCGATAAAGGACACTTCAATCTATAAGATCACTACTTTCATATTGATATTTCTTTGTTATGTTATCGAAAACTGAACTTAAAGTCGAACAAAAAAATGGTAACTTGGGCGTTAATGGGTTAAGTAAGGTAATAGTGTTTCATAACTTTTTGATGCCTGAAAGCCATGTTTTTGACCTGGCAATACAAGTTGTAACAACGCAGTTATCCATGGAATGCAAAAAATATTTCAAATAAGACTGAACATGTTCAAAGCTTTGTTTGTAAATTATAAATAAATAAATAACCTATATAATTTCAATTGATAAATTGTTTTGAAGCATATACACCTGTACAGTATGCTAATGGCCTGATGGCCTTTTGGCACTCAGCTGATTGCCTACAGTATACAGGTATTTAACGGAAAAACATATCAGTTCTCCTAAATAGAGCTATTCAGCTGAATGTCTAGGAAATCGGCTGAATGCCTGGTTTACCTATATGTCTACGACATATACTCAGAAGTATATTATTTCGAGGCCTTTACTAACCCAAAAATTGTAGAAATTAGAAGTTTTGTAAGAATTTTACATTGAACAAATTGTTATTTGAGTGCAATTGTACAATTTTGCAAAAATTTAATTTATTTTTAGTTTTTAGTTTTTATCTGACTTTTATAGTTTTTTAAATTTATTTAAACCGTCCAACTTTTATTATGTACCATAAATTTCGTGCCAACTCTGACGAATGAATTTGCACCACATTTTATCAGTGCATAATCGGAGATGCTCAAATGCGCACATTTCCGGTTTGAATTGATTTTTTCATAATAGCCAATAAGAGTACAATTGTTTTTTCACTTTTTATTATCAGTACAATGCTTGAAATAAAAATCATACAAAAAGGGTTTTGTTGTGTTGCATAAAATAAAACATAAAATAAATTATAAATATATAGCAAATACGAAGAAAAAATAAAAGAAAAATAAATAAGACAATTAAAATTACAAAATTGCAAAATGTATAACCCAGAAGCGCCCAATTTATACTTAAAAATATTAGTTATATCAAACATAGTAATGTTTAAAAAAATAAAGAATATCGAGTAGTCGAGTTGTTAACAAATTTGCAGAATTTATTAGGTTATAAAAATGCACAAAAACATAAAAATCAGTATTCACTACTCATTTCATTTGAAGTTTGATAATAATGCTAGATTATGATATAACTAAAGATAGTTCAACGTTTGTAATCAAAAGAAGTATTTAGTTTGTATTATTTATGTAAAAATATATTGTCTTTAGTGGAAAAGAGATATCTATTCGCCACAAATTTTTTCCACTATAAACTTACATTTTTGCATGAATATTGATAAATAAATGGTTATTTTTTTCCATTAATGTTGAATTATCTTTAGTTTTATTATAATCTTCAACTATTATAAATTTTTAAACAACATTTAATCATGAGAAATAGTTTTTTTGTATTTTTCTCAAAATGCTGATTTTGGCGTTTAGATCCCTTTTCGATGCAGTGTTTCAATTTATGATTGTACATTTAAATTAAGTTATAAATTAGCGTCTATATATATTTTTTTTTAAATTTGTCACAAATAAAACTTGTAAATGTCATGATTTTTACAATCAAATGTATGATCTCAATATGTATATTACTTTTTACTTGAACGTACAAATAATTTTTTATAAAAAATCAAAGTATAACAATTCATATAAAAATATTTTATTTATTTCTTTATACTTTATTATTATTAATTTTTTTCTGATAAATTTAAAATTGAATTTTTTAATTACTAAAAATGATTATTCAAAATTGCAGGTGGAAGTAAAGTACCGTGGAGTCAGTGTGAACCAAGTTGGAGTAACGAGGATTGCTACATGCCAGAAGCCGCAGAAATGTGTGCTGCACAAAACATGACTTATTTCAAACGAGAATGTTTAAATTCTACCCAATTTATAGCCATGAATTTAACAATCGAAAATATTACTCATGCTATAAAAAAACCACCTGCTGAGGAATATTTCAAGTAAGATAAATTTTAATTACTTTTTTTTACTAGATGTAATATTTTAAATATTTTTCATATTCTTTTTTGTATTAATAAAGGATTCATATCAATTTTATTTTGTTTGTTATTTTTTAATTTAACATTAACTTACATTTTTAACTTCATGTTACAGTAATCATGTACTAGGTCTGAGTAGCGGAATTGAAGAGACAGGAGTAATTAGCATCAAAATGGCGATTTGTTTATTTCTAGCTTGGGTTATCGTCTTTCTGTGTCTTAGTAAAGGTGTTCAAAGTTCAGGAAAAGTGGTTTATTTTACAGCACTCTTTCCTTATGTTGTTTTGGTAAGTTATTCTAACAAGTATACTACAAATTAAAAAAAAAAGAAAGACATTTTAATTCTTCTCAATTAATTTTTCGTAAACATTAATAATATACATTAAAGTAAATCTCATTATATTATGACAGTAGAAAAAAAGTAAAACAAGCTGCAAACAAATAAAGAAAAATTTACTAGCTAAATGAACACGAAATTTGGTTCTAGGCAATATTCATAAAAAATTAAATTAGTTTACTGTTATATTCCCTGGACGGCAAGACAAACTCCCAGAATTTGTGCAAAATATTGTATGCAAATTTTGTGACAGCGATTCTGATGAAAAGTGATTAAAATTCATGAAAATGAATATCAAGTTCATCATAGCTGAACATAAATCCAATCGTTTTTTTTAATTTGCCAAACTTTTTTAGAGATCAATTCAAAAAACGTATAACATATTTCAATGTTTAATTCATGAAATTAAAAAGTTAAATCAATATTGTTTTTAATTCACGGGATACAACGAATTTATAACTTTCGTTTTGCAGATTGCACTATTTGTTCGTGGAATAATGCTGCCTGGTGCTAATGAAGGTATTTTGTTCTACTTAACGCCAGATTGGAAACGTTTAATGTATGCCAAAGTGTGGGGCGACGCCGCGGTACAAATTTTCTTTGCCCTGAGTCCTGCCTGGGGTGGTCTCATTACTCTCAGTTCTTACAACAAATTTACCAACAATTGTTACAAGGATTCGCTCATTGTAGCAGCCAGCAACATTGGCACATCCTTTTTTGCCGGACTCGTAATATTTTCAGTAATCGGTTTCCTTGCTCACGAACTGGACGTGCCAGTTGCATCTGTCGTTGATCAAGGTGCTGGTTTGGCATTTATAGTTTATCCAGAGGTAATGTCTATTTTACGTCTTTTTCCTTTCATCATTTAAAAAAGACATAAACCCTTTCGATATCGAATTATTTTCGTACACTTTATTTTTGTGCATGAATTCGGAAATTTTCAATTTTTTGTCTACAGTTCATAATATTTCATATTTTAGGGTATGGAAAATATTTACAGGTGTTGTATAAAATCTATTTTCACCTAAATAAGTAGCAAACATTAAAGCAATTATTATTACTTTGATTTAATAACAGAAATTCTAAAATTAGATATGTTGCTTTAACCCTATCCCTTGCCATCGCCGCGCAATTTTTTTTGTCTGTCTCCGTTGCACTCGAGCGAATAGCATAACGGCGTTCACGCACACTAAGACAAGTGGCGCTTCACCTATAGACGAGCCACGACGATGGCAAGGGAGAGCGTTGAAGTCAGTATCGAAAGGGTACATAAAAGTAATTTCTGAACTGTAAATATGTTTTAATATTTATATTTAATAAGCTTTGTCAGATGCGTTGAGTGACACAAACGAAGCTTTTTCTTAAGTTTAAATGATTCATAATTTGCTTGTATTAACTTTATGTTTTTCAAACTTCGTATTAAGAATTTAGTAGTAAAAAGTTTTTTTTATCAGGTTGTATCCAGACTGCCGGTCGCCCCAGTATGGTCACTGCTCTTTTTTGTCATGCTTCTTACGTTAGGATTAGACTCACAATTTGCCCTTATGGAAACAGTCACTACAGCAATTTTGGATGGAATTCCAGCCCTACGTAGTTACAAATTTTGGGTTGTCCTTGGAGCCGCCGTTTTAGGATACGCTGGTGGAATTATTTTTACCACAAACGTAATTTATTCAACATTATAAAAAGAAAATTGTTTTAAATTTATGCAAACCGTGGTAATTAAATAAATATAATACTTTTTTCAGGCTGGTATGTACTGGCTTCAGTTAATGGACAAGTACGCTGCCAATTGGTCAGTTCTTCTGATCGCTACTAGTGAATGCATTCTAGTAGCCTGGATTTACGGTGCAGATAGATTCCTAGATGATATTCAACAGATGATTGGTGTTAGAGGCCGATTGTGGAGATTTTTTTGGACTTGGATGTGGAAGATCGTCACTCCTGCTGCCCTCTTTTTCATATTATTTTTTAACTGGGTTGAATACGAGCCATTGCGTTACGGAGAATATGTTTATCCCACTTGGGCCGATGCTGTAGGATGGGCCATTGGCATGTTACCAGTTCTTGTTATCATTGGAATGGCTATTGTAAGCTATTCAAACCATATTTTAACAAGCTCTTTAGATAATTAAATTTGTACTTTCCTTTCGCAAAAATTTATTTATTTAATGCAAAATGTTTCGGTTAAAAATGTATATCAAATAAGCTACTTACTGTTTATAAACAACAAAAAATAATTTTCTTTTTTGAAAGATGTTTCTCAAACAAAATTGCAGTAAACTTTTTCTCTAATATGAAAATCTACTCAAATATTTTTTCGCAATCCTCAATATTTTTTTAAAATAATAATAAGTTGTAGTCGACCTATTATGTTATATTATGTTATTGTACAGCTCCGTATTCCGTTTATATTTATTAAGGGGACCTTCCACGCAAATGGCTAAAATCGCCAATTTTCAATGAATCTTTCTGAATTTTTAATAAAAGTAGTTTTTTACTTCCCAAAAAGAACGTGAAATCCGTTTCTTGATTTTTTTTATTTTATAAGTCATATAAGGTTATATAAGGTCGGAAATTGGCCATTTTTAGATGAGTAATGTGTGACAGGGTTTCAACCGATTTTGAAGTTAAATATCTTAAATCATTGAACCTTTATCTAAAATTTTGTAAGACAGTTTGCGTTTTTAACGTTAAAAAATCATGCAAAATAGGTTACTTTTATTGTATTTTTCAAATTTTAATTGTTATAACTTTTGAAAAAAAAAAAAAAAATCTGTCTAACAGAGTATAGTATACTGAACAATTTAAGCTATCAAACTTTGAAATCCGTTGAAAACCTGTCACACATTACTCTACTGAAGTTGTCACACTTTACGACTGTTAAAAATAACATGTAAATAATTGGTTTTTCGGTTCGTTTTTTTGCAAATATATAGATGTGGGTTCAAAGAATCATATTATATATAAAAAAAAAAATGAAAAATTTCAGAAAAATCATCATTTTTACATGGAAGGTCTCCTTAACTCTCAAAGCTCCCACGGGAACCAAAAAGACCCAGTAAGTTTCTAAAACTACAACAATTGTGAAAATATATTAACAACTTTTGATATTCTAATAATGAAAATTAAATGAGCTGATTAAGGGCATTTCAAAGTTTGATTGTAAAAAAAGAGAATGATGAAAACTGTTTATTTTGATCCAAGATATGTAATTTTAAAGTTTTGGAATGTTGAAGTCAACAAATATACGTGGGCTATTTGAGGGTTAATAATTGTAAGAACTTTAAGCATGTTCATTTGACATCAATTGCTTTGTCTTTTCAGAATCAGCTATGCTTAAAACCCCCAAAACCCAATTATGACGACGAAGATGACAACGATAGAGAAAACTACTTGAACACTATTAAGTCACAATTGAGCATTGCAACTGAGGACAGAAAAAAGCAAAAATCAACTTTCATGGAACGTGTTCGAAAGCTCCTGCAACCAACAGTTAACTGGAGACCTTCGAATCGAAACTCTTTGACCCCGTCAAGGACCCTCGTAGACACTCCATCTCCAGGTAGTTATTCATTCTTTTTTTATTTGCCTGATTTACATGTTTCACTCAAATTACCTCTAAGTTATGCGCATTTCAAATCAATGGTGCATTGCGTTTAAATGCTTCTCTATCGATTTCAAATGAGCTTGACTTTTTTTAGGTGCAAGTGGTTACTGTTCGGTTCGAGATACAATTGTTTTAGCTAACGGTGAACCACTGGTTCAACAAACGACTGAGACTCTGCAGGTATTTGGCTCGTCACAAAAGTTGCCAGGTCCATCAATTTTGAAGAACTCCAGTAAAACCGATCTCATAACTTCACAACAGGTTTGAGGGTGAACTGATCGTGATTTTTAAATCGGTGAACATTAAACCCCAACCAGTGGCAGACATTGCTAAATTTGATAGGTGTTTTTTTTATCAGTTTGCTGTATTTTTTTCATTTTCTGTAGTAAATGATGTTAATGTATACTGTGAACATGTACATTGAATGTAACAAATTATTTATAAGTAATATAAAAATAATGATAATTAAATTAATTGTAGTGGATTTAGATGTAAATGGTAACTTTGTTGATTGAATATTTTATTGTTTCGAAAAAAAAGTCAACGAAGTTCTTTTTGAGTTGATATAAATTTGAGTATATTTTATTGTAATATATATTTTTGATTCTACATTTTGTGTGCATGAAAGCAGATTCATTATAACAATATCAAATTCAAGGAAATGAATTAATGTATTAGGTATTACTAATGTAAGTTAAGAAGAAAAGTTGTCTAATATATATATTTAATTCTTGGACGATTACTCTCTTACGCGAGCACACTTAAGAGACGAAGAGTGGTAGGATAATATTTAAACAATTGCTAATACAGTATTTTCTGAAATGTGTGATATTAAAGGTGTTTTACCTTTGTGAAAGAATTCTTACCTAAATAAAAAATCATTGTGTAAATTAATTGAACGTCTGTACAAATTGTCATATTTGATTTACAGCTAAATTAGTTTATTATTATTAATACATAATCTGGTGAACTAAAATATTGATTTGATTTAATAACGTATCTATGTTGAAATTATATTTACAACAAATATATACGTTTAATTATAAATTGACAAATTTTACTAAACAAAAATTTTTGGTTAAACATTTAAAATTTGCAAAACGTTTAAAAAAATATGTAAAAAATATGGCAATTATAAAGACGTTTCTGGGATGTTAACTAATATTTATGTAGAATTTTTTGTGCTAGAAATAATCTTACAAATAAGATTAAAATTTGTTAAAAATGTTTTCAAACCTAATTTAGACGAGCATATTTTCATAGGCATTTTTACGTGGGAGAATGAAGAGGAGTAAAAATTGACATCTTCACTTTTGAAATTGAGAACAGATTTAGAATAATGTTTGCAAAATATTTTTGAAGGCTGTAAAAAGTACATCACCATTCTGATATTTTATGCAAATTTATAAGTTTCTGCGATTCCAGAGAATGTTATAATATATGGAGATTGATAAATATATACATATATATTTTGTAAGGTTATTAAAGTGAATTTGTTAATTAGAATTATACAGTTAGGGTTTATAGATTGATATTTTATTGAGGCTTAAAGAAACTACGACAGTATTTATTCTGCTGTGGTTAGGATTTAAATAAGTATATTGTACCTGTTTATGAGCGAAGTTTAAGAAATATTTTTAAATTTATATATTTTTATTATTTTTAGCGATATCGTTGTAATTGATAAATTTAAGAGCATTTATTCTATTAATTTTACATTATTTTGCGCATATTTTAAGTTTATTAACTTTTTACGACTTGTGTTGAAGTTTTACATTATTTTGAAATAAAATTTGACTGGTTCTTCAGAAATTATATTTTTATGAAGAATTGATGTTGAATTTTGGATGATGTAAGACTCAAATAAACTTATGATTTATTTGATTTCTTTCTATTACAATTAATGTTTAAAATATTTAAATATATTAAGAAGTCATATTAACTGTGACGTAAAATCGCATTACCTCAAATTTATACATTGTACTTATTAATACATAAATTTGGCTGTCAGAATAATCAAATTAATTAACATATAGCAAAGAACAAATTCAACGTTGTTAACTATTGATGTGAATTGATATAATTTTATAGAAGAAGCAACAAATTTATTAGACAAAACAATGTTTATTAATATTTACTACTCACTTTCATCGAAATGGTGCTTTAAATCTTTATGACAATATTCACAACAAAATATTTGCTGCAATCATAGTGTTTTTCTTATTGTCTTCGAATATATTTTTTTACTTTCTATATTTTACAAAATCAATCATCTTTTTTTGCCAAAAATATAAAAGCCTTATAATAATATACTTTTTTCTGATTTCCATACATTTATCTTTCCTAATTATATGTTCCTAAATTATATCAGCCAGTACTTAATTTAATTCCAATATTTTAGTAAAATGTTAAATTTGTACTATGATATTTTGTTAACAATTTTGTTGTAATACGTGTTTGATAAAATGATCAGTAATTTTATCATCAAAAGAAGCTGATTCCTAAAAATTGCGTCTCTGTTAATTTCATTTAGAAAATATAATAGGAGCGTAATATAAAAATGTACAAATAAGAAGATCAATACAAACAATACAATCAATTTATATATCATTGTAACTTTTTATTAATTCGCAGATTTTGGCGACAGGGTAACTCTGTATCGAACTGGTAAACAGTTTTATACAGGTGAAAAAAAATCAGAACCAGTCGATCTGAAATTTGTACAAAATCACAGAGTCTTCTTATATGATCATTTTTATAACTGAATATGTGTACAAGTGTCACACAAGTTTGTAAGTGTTGTTTCATGTAAAAACAACAAACTGGATTGTAGATAGAGTAATAATTATTAATGGCACTCAAGTGTGCTCGTATTTTAATAAGTTCAAAGTTTTCAGAATTTGCAAGAGCGTGTAAAGATAAACATAAAACAAAAACTGTTCTTGGCAGAGTGAGATCCCAATTGTTGGACTGCATTTGCAAAAGAATTTTATTTTTTTTATAAATCACGGTATAGAAACTGCGTTATTGCGATGTAAAAGGTACTCTTACGAAAAATAATGAACTATATACAAAGTTTGTAATGAAATATAATTGTAAAGAGGATTCAGGCAAAAAGTTTCAAACAGTTAATCAAATATTAAACAAAATACTATTGTATGTGTAAAACCATAGAATAACGCGAAATGAATGTGTAATTATATACATAAAACTTGCATTGCATAGGATAAATCACCAAAAATTAATAGCAATTAGTTTCATTATTTGTTTGAGAGTGAGTTTCTGGTGTGCTGTAACATTCATTCGACAATATTTTTACGAGTAAAAATATGATTTTCGTTTAATATGTTCAAATAATTCAATGTATAACATATCATTAGTGTTGGTATAGGTTTTGCAGAATGTCACAAGGGGTTCATTTTCTTTGTCCATTACAAGTAATAGACAGAAATTTTTCTGTTTGTAAAACAAATTTCCTTAGGACTTTCAATAAGATAATTTATGTCAGTATTCATTTCTGTGCAACTTCACTAAAGAAACTGCAAAAATGAAATTGAAAGAGCAACAGTGCTGCTAAATTTGTCGCCATCCAGATTTTGCTCAAAAATAAAAAGTATTTGATGATATACTATACATATATATAAATATACTTTTAGATCATTTAAATTTACTAATAATCGCATCTTTTTTTAATAGTTCGAGCACACTTTTCTTTCAACAAAATTGAAAGTTTATTCATCGTCAATGTTCTATATTATTCAAAATAAAAAAGTAGTATCTATCAATCAAATGCAAAAAAAGAAATGTTCAAGAAATACCTATTCAATGTACGCAAGTTAGTAAATTTATCAGTAATATTGAATAGTAGTAAGTCAAGTATAATTAATGGTAATTATGGATGTAAACATAGAAAAACTTAATATATGTATAAGAGTATATTTTTCCGCTGGAACGAAGGACGTTTTGTTGTATAAAATGTAAGAGGATAGCTCAACATCTTTTTGAAATGAACAACTTTTTATCGTTTCTTAATTAAATAACAGAAATTGAATAGAAACAAATTAATTTTATGCCAGTAAGATTCAAAAGTCCTAACGTGAAGCGGCACTTAATAAGGTCGAGTAGACTATTCAAAAGCAATTTATATTTTATTACTAATTATCCTCTCGGTCTAAATTTGCAATTTTTCCTAACGATCGTTATCAACAGAAAAATTTAAATTAATTTAAAACATCAACAAAAATAACGATCATTTTGTGGCTTTATTAGGTGCCTTGATTCTACCCAGATTCAAAAATAAGATGAGCAAGTTTTGGAAGTTTTTTTATCTGGGTAGCAGTATATCATAAGAGATATATTATTGAGAAAAGAGCGGCTAGTGTCAATCAGTTCTGTGCCTATCTGAAAAAGAAAGAAAATATTATAATTTTGGTGGACGAACGTATTATATAAGTTATAAAAAAAATACAGCACGAAATTTCGAAAAAAATTAAGACTTAGATTCTATCTTAGCGATTAAACAAAATTCTCTGTGAATCTATTTTGTTTTTTGATGATGAACCGATAATTTGTAAGAGTTTGCTCAAAATGAGTCATGACCTCTGGTCGACTGTCCTTGGTAAACTCATGAGCAAATTGGTCGCACGAATCGTACAAAATAATACGCCATAGGCTTATTTTATAAATACAAAAAAATAGGAATAATAATAATGGATTGAGATTAAAAAAAAGGATAAAGCCTTTCGATCTTCAAAATAGCGAGAACAACAAAATTATTATTTTAATATCAAATGAATTGATAAACCCAAAGTTCCGAACGATATTCAAAGGTTTATAACCAAACTTGTAATAAACTTGATCGTTTTGTAAATTTTTGAGATTTGGACCTTTTTGAAACTCCTGTTTTGACTATGTTACAAATAGTATACAAACTTTCTAATTCAACTAATGGATTTGTTAAAAACAACACAAAAGCTGATTTATTTTAAAGTTTTAATTTCACAACTCTATTGAACATTAAATTGTATACTTGAACTTAAAAAAAACAACTAATTGTTTATCAGAAAATATATCAAAGTTGTAAACATAAAGTATAACAAGCATTGTTTTCTCAAAAATTTTAATTTATAAAACTATTTTTAACATTCACAGCGGTCATTATCTTTATGATACAACATAATAGTCCAATAAAAAAAGACCATTATAATAATAAGATACCAAACGCAAGAAATTTTTGACAAAAAAGCTTCATACTTTTATTAACTGCAATTAGGGTTTTCGGGTCGGGATTCCCGGGACGGGCTTTCCCGGGTAAACGCCACTTTTTCTGTGTCCCGTTTCCCAGGAAAAGTCATCGTTTTCCCGGGATTTCCGGGAAATGAAATTAAAAAAAAATAATGATAATGAACAGAATTATTTTCAATTGTTCGTAGTTGTAACGCGTAACCTATAATATAATAATAAGAACTTTTGTTATACAACTAAAAAATTTGTTATTATCGCGTACTTGTTATTACATAATTTCTGATTTAAATTATTCTTAGCGCGTTTTTGTATTTCGTAAGAGAATTTTTATATTATCGGTAAAGTTTTGTATTCGTTTTACGCATTGTTTTGCTTATTTTTAAGCCATTTAAATATTACGTGTTAAACGGTGCTTAGTTGATGTTGAGAAAATTATTGAACAAGAAAAGAAATATATTAATAAGGTAATATATTAGTTGAAAAACATTAGACGAAAAATTTATTGAAAAAATATATGTTATGATTCTGAAAAAACTGATTATAAATGAAAATACTTAGTACTAATAATTTTTCTTAAATGCATTTTAAAAAAAGTTTTTATTGATCTTAGTTTCATTATTTTATTTAGAGTGACAATGACTTCCGAAAAGAATTTCAAATTTTTAAAGCTACGGATAAACAAACAGAAAATTCAAAATTATTATTCGAAGCACTGTTAACAATTAAACCAACATCGACTGTAAAAGGATTTTTTCTTTATGTAGTAATATTGTTACTAAAATACGTTCTAGGCTTTCTGACAAACATCTCAATGTATTATTATTTTTAAAACATTATTTTAAGCATCCCCGTTGGAATACAACGTTTGGTGAACGTTTGTCAAACTTACGAATGAACGTTGCACGGAATTTGTTTAACGTACAATTGTCTGATTTCTGGGGATGTAGAAAGTTTATAAGATGTTTTTGAGAAGTTCATTTAATGTCTGAAAGACGTTTGAAACATTCATAAAACCTTCAAGAAACATTCACTAGAAGTTTATCAAACGTTAGTTGAACATTTACAAAGTTTAGTAGACGTCCAATAAATGTTTAAAAACATTTTATAAACGTTCGCTAAACGTCTATTGAACGTTTAGTAAATGTTCCATAAACTTATAGTAAAAGTTCGTCGGAGTTTGCTAAACGTTTGTTAAATTTGTCATAAACATTAAAAATTGTTGAATAAAATTTTCATATATTTTTATAAAATTTAAAATAGAAAATTCATTGTTTTAAATTATATTTTGAAAAAATCAAACAACTCAACCTTCCGTAAATAGGATTCTCACAGTTACAAAAAATTCCGTGCAACGTTCATTTGCACGTTTAATAAATGTTCACCCAACGTTGTGTTGCCATGGGGATATGTAATATTTATTTTTTGTTTTCTTACTTAGCATATGTATACAAAAGTATTAATTTGCTTCATTACTTTTATTAATAATTATAATTAATTTTTGTTATTATTTTTATAAATTTAACAATAAATCATTATTTTTTCTTCGGTTAATTAATAACTTTATTTTTATTTTCAGAATATCCCGGGAAATTTCCCGGGATCTCGGAAAATAATTTATTGTTTCCCGATTCCCGGGAAACTCAAAAGTCCTGTTTCCCGTAAACCCTAATTGTAGCAATAAAGCATGTTTGAAATGTGGGATGGTAACTCCCGGTAGTATTTCATACTGTAATAAAATTGAATATTTGCATAAGAGATGTTCTTCATTTTTTTTATGAAATTATTGTATAATTTCAATAATATTCTTTTCAATGCATTTGAATAATGTTTTTTAAAATTGTTATTCAACTGTCAAAAAATCGAGTCGAAATCATAATATCTCAATTTGATAAGATAAAAGT
>JABFPM010003371.1:0-14502 GCA_022817325.1 Idris sp. 1 HC-2018 | reverse complement strand
ATTTACAGTTTTTCTTAGTGCTTATTTTATTAATCTGTGTTTTGTTAGTATTTTTGTCTAATATCATATTTATCAATTCATATACAAGCTTGCTTATATCTAAATTTTCTAATACTTAGATACAATATTTAATTAGAATTAAAACGGATAATTGAATATACTTTTATGAGAAATATTTATTGAGACCCGCAGGATATAGGGAAATTCAATATGGCGGCAAGTAGTACACAAAATGCTTTATCCTGATTGGTTAATTCTGGTTATTTAATGTGTATTACTGGCCACCATATTGAACTTCCCCATATCCTGTAGATTCCAATTGACATGTTAATTTATAAAAAAAAAAAAACATTAATAAAATTTTAAGAGAGCTCAAAGTATCACTAAAATCACACACAGAAACTTTAAAATAAAAACAGAACTTTTAACTAGTTTTTTTTTTTCATTTTAGCGACGGAATCTACTGATCTTGAACCAAAAACATATGATAGCTCACGCTAGCTATCATTCTATATCCTGTTCAGTTAGGAAAATTAATGCCTGGTCCAACCTAGCATGTAACTAGCATGTAAGTTGGACTAGGCATTAATTTCCCTAATTGTACAAAAAAATGACTAAAATATTTTTTAAGCAAATTTATATAATTTTGTTTTTGAAAATCATTCAGAATACCAGTAGAATTACAATTTATAGGTGTGATTTTAAATGCAAGTTTTACAGGAGGATGAATCTAATATGAAACTGTAAAATTCACAGTATTTAAATAGAATCTTTTTAGAACGCGAAAAGAATTTATTTGGAATGCCTATAGAATTGCATTATCAAATTGATTTCTTTTCCCAGTATTTGAATTAAGTTCTCTAAATATAATTCACGAAAATTTTGCTTTTTTAAAATTATGATTCTTTTCGAATCCAAAATGTTGTAAGTTTGGGATCCTTATAAAATCAGAATTGCATTTCACTGATTTTGCCAATAGAATTCTCATAGAATTATAATAGAATTTCTCCATTTTCTCTCGGGATTTTACTAGATATTAATGCATTATTTCTATTTATACTGAAAATAATGAACTATCACGAGAACAATTGTAGTAGCAGTTTCAGACTGTAAAATTTTACAGTTTGAAAGTGCAAAGGGTATTATAGGTTAACTAGAACAAAAGATAATAACAAAAACTGTACGTCAAACTTATTTATAAGGAATAAATTATTACTAAATTACCTATACAGTTTTAAAAAAATACGTAAATTTCTTCTATTGAACTATTTGATAGAAATTAAGAAATATTTTACCTAAATAGATTAACACTACGCTGCAAAAATAGGCATGCATTAAAACTAGCGAAATAACGTGAAAGTTTGTATTTGTACTTAGCTCACAAAGTCAATCAGGATGATATATCAAGACTTTTTCTTAAAAAGTTCTTTTTTCATGGAGGATGGAGGGCAATTGTTCACTCTCTGTAAAAAAATATTTTGATAATATCAATCGTGTACGTACACGATTTTTACGCTATCAACAATTTAAGTGGTCACTTCGAAAATTGTGAATTTACTAGAAAACCTTAAAAAAATTCTACTGGCAATTCTAATTCATACCCTATTTTGTACCGTATTGTCAAACATTATTTTTAAATAATCAACGCAATAAAAATTTCTGATTTAATTTTTCAATTCATAACTCTGTGAATGACTTTTCTAGGCTGTTTTCGGAGAAAGGCTTGTATCGAAGTATCTTTACGACTCAGATTTTGGAGAAGATCCACAGTTACCATCCCCGTGGCAATTACGTTACCGTATACTCATTAAAAACAAGAAAATGATTGTCGACCCCACTGGGCCATTAACACAGCCCGCGATTAATCATCGTGGCAAAATGCTTATGTCTGATCGAGCTTCTTCCATGAAACAAATGAGAACAGATACCAGCAGTGCATCAGTGGTCGAATATTTTAGTGAAGATGATGATGACGACGACGACGATGATGATGATGACAATGTAGATGGTGAGATTCATCTGTTTTGTAAAATATCAATCAAATATTATTATGAAGTGATGACGTTTGAGGAAATAATATTAATCAGCAAAATAAGATTTTTGAAATTTATGTTATTGTTATGTTATTTTTGTTCTTATTTCGATTAGAATAACGGTATTTCATGTCGCTAAGAAACTTTACATGGAGCACGTTGAATAAATTAGTGCATTTGTATGGCTGTAATTGTATAAAATATTGTTATTTTTCTATTTTGTATTATAATATATGATGCAAACATTTTATTAACCTAAAAATTGAAGTACAAAATAAGAAATTTTGAGATTTCAGCATGCACCGTCGCGTTATGTAAGTGTATATACAATTGCAAACTATTATGCAATATTAAAATTATAAAATACATAAACTTATACAGTGCCTAAAACAACTAATAAAAAATATATTTTCTTCGCATTTTTGTTTTAATTTTTACGGAAAATGTGACCTAAAAATTGTTTCTGATTACTTCAAAGCATGTTATAAATTTTGGGATACATTCTTTATTTAGGCGTAGTTATGCTGCCAACTTACAGTTACTTGTTGACAATACAAATGAAGAAAAAGATGAATGTAGTAGCGACAGTGATTGGTCTGGTGCAGAAGAAGAAGTTTTACTTCATGACGATATGAATGATCATTCTGAACAAGAGGCCTCTGACAATGAGGATTGTGAAACTGATAATAACTCAGCAGAGATACCCAAAGATTTTTACATTGGCAGAAGTGGTTTAAAAATGCTTAAAAAAGTCTTCTTCCACTAAACGAAGATGTCCAGCAGTTACACCGTTTTCTGAAATCGATGATATATGTGTCTCATAGTGGAAAAACAAAAACTAAAAAAAACATAGTAAATATTCGGCCTGATCCCACTACTCGTGCTCAAAACATCATAGATGAATAATAGTGCTTTTGAAAAAATGATCGACAATGATATAGTTGAAACGATTGCCAAACACACAAATGAATTCATAGAAAAAAAAGACAAGAGTCGAATATTCTAGAGAGAGAGACAGCAAAATTACTTCGAAGACAGAAATACTAACGCTATTTGGAGTTCTTTTTCTAATTGCTGTAAAACATGTTCATCACACAAATGTACTAGAATTATGGAACTCCAATAGCACAGGCATCATAGCACTGCGAGCTATTATGAGCTATAAAAGATTTCTTTTTTTATTACGATGTCTTCGGTTTGATGATTATGAGACGAGAGCAGATCGATGCAAATTAGACAAATTGGCGACCATTCGGTATATACTAGATAAGTTTCTGGACAACTGTAAAAACAATTTCACAATGAGCGAAAATATTGTAATCGACGAAATGTTGCATTCATTCCGTGGAAGTTGTAGTTTTATTCAATATATTCCATCAAAGCCTGCCCGATACAGTCTAAAAATATTAGCATATTGTGATGCAAACTCTTTTTATACCGGCAATTTTGAAGTATATTGCGGTCAACAAAATGATGGGAAATACAAAGTTTCAAACTCTCCCGCTGACGTTGTCAAACGACTTTTCCGCATTTTTTGGTCGTACCTTCCCTTAAAGATATTATCGATTTAACTAAAGTACGCACTATATCAAAATTACATGAATCTTAACTCTGTTAACTAATAGAAGTCTTAAATTTTCTAATAATAAATTATGATAAAAGTTTTATTTTGAGTGGTTAATAAATTTCTTTTTTTCAGATAATTCTATTTCGAGTTACGAAAGATATTTGGGCAGTGGCAGTCAAAGTATGCAAAGTCGTATTAAATGCGAACCAATAATGGATGACAAGACACAAAAGCAAAGCAGTCAGATTGCAAAAGAATTGTCAGACCTTGTCGTTTATGTTCAAGCTATCAAATTTCACGGTCTGAATTCTATTTCTAGCTCGAATGTAATAGGTAAAGTAAAACATCAAGCTCACACAAGCACGGTTCAACGTCACAGCATCGCCGGTATTGGGACCAGCGGTATGGCTTCCTCTTCTGGTTCTCCACAATCGTTGTCAACATCTGTATCTATTGCTAGTGGTGGCAGTAATATGGAAAACATATTCAAAACATCGCGAATTACTCCTCCATCGTTTCAATGCTCGTCCTTGAATGAAAGCGCTGCCAAAAAAATATGCAGAAAACAGCCGCTAGGTGTTGTGGCACATGCCGAGACTCAGCTAATCAGAACATATCCTGCGGGGATGAGGATAGATTCATCAAATTTTAACCCTGTGATTTTCTGGGCTTTTGGAGTTCAAATGGTAGCGCTTAATTATCAGACAGATGATGCGGCTCTACATTTGAATGCAGCAATGTTTGAACAAAATGGCCAGTGTGGATATGTCAGAAAACCATCTGTTATGTGGGATAAAGGACATATGATGTATAGGTGAGAATTCAGAAAAAAATAATTATTGTTTTAAGATAATATAATTTGTCAAATTTGGAATTTATAAATAAATATAGTAATTAATTTGGCATGACGTTTCGAAATATATTTCCATTTCCTCTTCAGATATCAAAACTTTTGCAATAAACATTTATAATAAAACAGTACATAAATACAATTATTTCTGTTTAAAAATTATTTATGCATCGTCTTAATACATTCAAGTACTTGCACGTTTCAAAAATAAATTTTTGAAAAAGTCGGAAATCGACTAAATAATTAGAAAAAGTAAGAAAAATCTTAGCCCACTTGTAAAAAAGTCATGACATACATAAAGTTGCAGACAGTCAAACGTATTTTAAGATTTATATATGAGTAAGGACATAATAAGCTTTCAATTTTAATTAGTTGATTTACATCTCCAATTTTGACACATAGACTTTCTAATTTTGACATATGGAGTTACAATATTTTTTAAACTTGTGCTTAAAAAATAATTTTTGCATAAATTTAAGGTTCATTATCTAGAAATATATATTTAAGAAGTAGCTCAACAGAAATTTACAAGTTTAAGTAACACGTCAAAATGCAAAAACATTAATAGTAAATAGTGAAACTTTTATCGCAATACTAAGAATAAGCAAATCATATTTTTCCGTCCTAGTTGCATAATATAATTAATTATATGTATTTTAGTTGGATAATACGACAGAATTATTAGAATACAAATTCAAAGATCTTTTAGCATTATATAATGTATTTTATTCTTAAACACATAAACAAAATTAATTAAACTTAAAATCTTTCAGGCGTTTCAACCCATGGGATAAGGAATTTGACGGCCTTCATTCAGTACATTTGACGTTATCTGTGATTTCTGGTCAGTACGTATCAACTATTAATTTGATGGCCAGTACATATGTTGAAATAGAATTGGTTGGCATTCAAATAGACTGTGCAAAACACAAAACCACAGTAGTGCAAAATAATGCACTCAACCCAATTTGGAACCAAAAATTTTGTTTCCAAGTAATGTTTAAAGACCTCGCTTTTTTACGTTTTGGCATCATAGAAGCTAACTCTCATCATCTCATAGCTCAACGTGTTTTACCACTAAAATGTATCAAGCCTGGTTATAGACATGTGCGTTTACGATCAAGTAAAAATAAACCATTACCTGTTTCAACTTTGTTTATCTATTCTCGCATGGAAGAAGAAAGTTTGGATTACAATACTTGCTGTCGTGACCATAAAGAGTCGTCTAAAAGACTGTCATCAAAAAAAGATTTAGAGAAATTGAGCATTGTGGATGCAGGCTTAGGAGGAGTGACCTTGAAAAGAAGAATGTTTTTTCTCATTGTGTACCACGTTGTACCTGATGAATTGTATACTATCTTAAAAGTCACACAAGAGAGCACAACCAAAGAAGTCATGATTCAAGCCTTACATAAAGCTGGAAAACCTGCTAACCAGGTATGTTTTTTCATGTTTCTTTTTATGATACGTAAGCTTGCTTTTCTTAACTCCAAATGTCAAATATTTTTAGGTGGATGAGTACATTCTAGTTGAAGAAGTATATCGAGGTTGGGAAAAAAAAGAACGTGAAGAGTTACCAACTCAAAGGATTCTAGATCCTACAGAACATCCACTCCAAGCGCAGGCGCATTGGAAGGGGATGGGTCGATTTATCTTTAAACGAGTTGGTAACGATCCCAGTAGTCGAGCTTGGCTAGCTTCCATTCGAAGTACTGCAGGATATTCTAAAGTAGAAGAAGATGAAGATGAGCCTTCAGAAGTGTCCACGCATGTGTGGGATGAGGCACATACATTTCTTGTCTGCGTTTACAATGTATCACCTGAAATTCCCTATGCTATTTTGCGGGTTCCAAAAAATAGTGTAGCACAAGATGTTCTAGCGCAAGCTTTAGTTAAAGCTCGTCGAATGGAAGAACCAATGAAATTTGTTTTAGTCGAAGAGTTGGAATGGGGTGGAGCCGGCACGGTCGGTAGTGGTAATCGTCAATCTCGGATATTGCGAGATGATGAAAATGTTTATAGTACTCAGGCCTCTTGGAAAACATTGGGCCGGTTTATTTTACGAGAACGTGACCAAGCAATGCCGAAAAGACACCTGTTTCCGTTGAATAAATTTAGTAAGGGCTTCTCCGTTGGCCGATCTGCGTCTTTGCCAGCTGGCAAAGAAAAGGTCCCAGTATCCGAGGCTCTTTCGGATCCCACTTCTCGCGGTCTCAGGAATCGGCTTTTGCCGACCGGACGTAGAAGGGAGGTCCACTCGGATGGCGAGGAAGTCCGTGAATCCGATTTTTTAAGTACGGCCTTACAACTGAAAAAGGTGTCCTTCCGAAAGTTTAGAGTATGGAAATAGTAGTTGCAATCGCGGGCGGCGTATTTTTCTTCGCTTGCGTCAAATTTGCGAAATCATTAGATTGATGAATAAGAACCAGGGTTGATAGTAAAATAATATTAAAATAGAATAAAGTTTTTAATGTGAAGAAATTTACAGTTTTGAACTATAAAATAACACACGATTACATTAATTTATGTTAATTTCTAATTATAAGCATATTCTATTGGGTGATTCACAATTAGCAACTAAAAAGAAAAAGTTGAGTTTCTCAGTTTAACTTGTCTTTTATTATGTATTTCGGTATCATATATCTCAATGTTATATTGTTCAGTTTTCGATTATTGCCTTCTACGTTTCAAAATTGTTGTAATCAATTTTTTCATGCACTTATACCACTAAAAATTATAAGTACTTGTTTTAGTATTTTTAATCAGTTATAACTTTACACAAAAAAAATTTACTCTTGTAATTTTTTTAAGACTGCAACATTTTATGTTTAACCTTGAAGCAATATTAGTTTTGACTGATACAATCGAACAACAAAAATAATGGTTGTCTGGGTTAACATTTAAAAAAATATAAATAAAATTACTCAATCCTGGATCTGTCATCCCTAAAAAAACAAACTTCGCCGCTCGCACCTGCTTAGGTTTTATACAACCATGGTACTACCGATCGAACCAGTGCTGCCGAAGCGGATTTGAGTTTTGAATAATAAAAACCTCTCTGTGATTCCAATAATAAATCAATAATTTGAATCTATAACTTTTTAAAAGTGCTGTTGAAAATTAGTACCAAACGTTATTTTTATTTTTTACAGCGGGCACAATTTTGTACTTTCATGATGAATTATTCGATAAAATTATTATCAGACATAAAACTTGAAGTGTGATGAAACACCCAAGCTCGTCAAATTACCATGTTATTTCATCTACATGAATAATTCGTAAAAAAAACTATAATTCCAAGTAATAAGGTTTTGCATAAAAAATGCATATGTAATTGTATAAATCTCTTTAACTCATGATCGTTCAAAATAGTTTATTCTTCTTATTCTTTTTATATATATTGAAAATAAATTTTAGAACTATTATTCTAAAATTATTATCGTTTGTCTAATCCAAAGATTGAATAATTGTTTCAACAAGTTTATTTTAAAAAATTGATCTTAAACGTGCAAGTAAAGAATTGCAATTCAGTAAAAAATGGCGTGCCATGTGTTAAAGAGATATTTTTCATATATATATTATAAGGATAATTTCAGAAATATCTAACACTTTATCACAAGTAGAGATTTTCCAAAAAAAACACGAATTTTCATGAATTTTTAGACACTCTTCCCCTCCCTCTATTGTCACATTTTTTTTTAAAGCTTTACATTAAAGCATTTAACATAAAACGTTTACTTTTTCACAGCTTACTTTTTCACCTTCCCCCTTATAGCTGGTGTTTGCCGGCTAACTAGTGCATCTTACTTATATTCTTGTTTGTTCCTATAATTAGTGTCACATATTGTAACCCAGTTGCTGCGATATTTAACAGTGTTGAATCTGGTTGCACACAACATATTGTTTCATTTAAAAATTTTTTGTGTAAAATTTAATAATTAGTTGATGAATATCAAAATAATAATATTAAAACTTTACTAAATAAAGTAAAATCAAAATGAAATAATAAACAAATTTAATAAATTTATAATGTTACGTCGAAAAATTTAAAATTCAGAACAAATCATAAAATTACACAATAAAGTTCAATTTTACACAAAAAATTGCAAAACTTAAATGTTGATAACTAAAAACAAAAACTCTATTACTTATTAACTAAACTATACAGTGGACATTTCTGGAAATATCCTTACTGAAAAAGCACTGGTGAAATGCGCATAATTACAAAATTTTCAAACAAACTTTTTATGTAATAAATATGTTTTTCATAGGACGTTGAATTATAAAATTTATCGTAATTTTTACGTAATATCGGTAAACATAGTTCACCGTTATCTAATATAAATAATAATACTAGAATTTTATTTATAATTCAACTTCCTATATGCTACTCAGAGAAAAATTTTAAACTTTAAAAGCATTAAAGCAATTATGTAAATGTAGCATAAGCTGATCTGTACCATTATTTTTTGACATAAACCACATCTATTATTGGACCTTGCAAATAATGTATACTTACATGTTAGTTCCCAAGGCCCAGGGGGCGTAGCCTATGTCCAAAAGCTATGCTTTCGGCTATGCTACAATGGCATAGAGTAAATTTTACTACATTCACATACAAGTCGTATGCTTTAAAAGCTTAAAATTTCTCTCCGTGTAGGAATGAACTATGTTGAACTTGTCTTGCACAACAAATGAAACAATTACGAGAATGTTGAAGAAGTACACTGTTTAGAACATTTTGTAATTTTTCATGTATCTATTTCTAAATCCTTCCATACAATTATGGAACATGCAGTATATAATGGGAGACCTTAAAACTAACAAAACCGAATTGTAATTTCACCGGTTTATGTGAAATACATCTGTGCTTCTGTATAAAATTGCATAAAACAATTTCTTTATGCAAAAAATATCTCGTTGCCGTATCTAACTACATTATACAAATGAATGTTCATACAAAGAACAATAATTTTGGAAACATTTGATTTCAGTTTAATTGAAAGAATATGTATTATTAATCGTACATCGTTTTTGTGAAACTCATATACGGTCTAGTCGTTATAACACCATCATAATAATTGCTGCTTATTCTTAATTTAACTTTTATATTGTAAGTATTGTTATCGCAACAAACATATTTACTCTGAAAAACAAATAATATTTTAATTATTTGTAAATAATATTTACATACAAAATATAACGAATTATTTGACAACTTTTCTTTATCCTATTAAATGCGAACTACAAATCCACGATAAAAAATAGCTCACGTTTCACTTTAAATTTGTTTTACTGGAGACAATTTTTCACGAAACGATTCAGCAGCTCACTTTTATACGGTTTATTTATAAAACAAAATAATGTGTCAACTTAAAGATAAAATACTCTATTTATTTCACATTGAAAAAATTCATCAAGAGAGGTTAAATAAAAAGCATTAAAAAGTATAGCAGTTCGGCAGAAACTTAGAGTTCAATTAGCCTCTTTTAACACACAATATCTAACAGATATCTACATCAATATCAACTTTATTTATTTTGTTACAACTTATATTTCAGATATAGAGAATAATCATTTCAAACATATCATGCGTTAAGCTATACAATTTATTTTAAGTCTTATAATATCGTACAAAAAACCGCGTACTTCCAATAATTTGTCCCCTTGGAAAAAATTGGTTTTATACCATCGTTTAAAGAGTACAATGAAGATGTATTTTTTTGATGACTTTAAATGCAATCGAATCTAAGCTGGAAAATGCTTTCAAGAGTTTGAGATATGTTCTGACTGTACTACGCTACCAAAAAGAAGACTTAAAAATTAATACATTTAATAAGCATTTATAACGAAAATGAAAAAGATAAAAAAATGGTAACTAATACATCACTCATTTTAATTGGAAATAAATTGAAAAAACGACATTCTTTTTGGAAGTTATAATTACACGTTGGATTCATCCATAACGAAATTAATCAACAAAAGAATAAATATTTGTATATCTAATGTTACGACTATTTCATTGTGTCGCAGCGCCGGCGCAGCGTATGTAAATTAATATATTTAATGAATCGAATCAATGTCGTAATCTATAAGTGAAACATTATAGGGAACAACGATATCATTATGGTACACAGATAATAAATTCGACGCCGCATCGTTTTAAACATAAAAACAAAAACAATGTCTTTGTATTTAGTGCAAAGAGAATCTAATTCTCCTAGTTAAGGATGTTTTAACATCGACAAAACTGTGAAATCTGTAATGATTTTTAGTTAAATGATAAGACGAATTTGTTATAACGTTTTGATGACAAATTGCATACAAAGTTTGAAGACAAAAATTTTTTGTTACAAGTGATTCAATTTCGTCGATTAATCTGTGTAACTGAAGGTTTAATATATTATAAATAATAGGTAGAAATATTATACTCAAACATCATAAAATTGTGATTTTCATAAATAATTGTTGGATAGAAATAATTATCAGATACCTTCGAATAGTAAAAAAGTAATCAGGTGCTAATCAAGCTGTAATAAACAGTCTTCCCAAGCAGTTTAAATTAAATGCAACTAATTGTTTTCAATGTCAATTATATAAAAGCCAAACACATTATTAAATTAAAAAGTTTAAATTAATATTTCATGTGTTATTGGTTCTGTTTTGTGTATTAAATATGGTATTTCTTCGATTTATTTTTGCTAATTATAATTGCTGTATTTTTTTAAAATTTAAATTTTCATGAAAAATAGCAGCAAATCGTACAATACATAAATGTACTGACAAAAGAATAATTCCAAAAACTAAATAAAAATATGTTAGGTTATTTTTTCTTTTTTTATATAAAAAAGGTCAAAAAATAATCAATTAATAAAAAATTAAATTATTTACATAGTAATCCTTGTTTATATTGGACCGAAAAAATGTGAATTGATTTAAACTCCTATTATGGTTATTACAATAATTAATAATTTAATATTATAACAATCAGATTAACCTTTTTAGGCATCAATTTGAAATGTGTGTTCACAAAAAATGTTGATTTGACATAATATTTGACTTGATGACAAAAATATAATGCATTGATCCAAACTTAATATTAAAATGACAAGTTTTGTGGAAACATACTTCAAATTAATTTTAAAGAAGGTTAAAATAATTATTATTAAGATTTAGATTAGACATTACCAATTATTGTAAAACAAATACATAGCATTTAAAACAGTCCAATTAATAATTATAAAAGTTAAAGATCAAATTTTCTAAATCTGGTGAAAAAATATTTGTTGTGCAATTAACAAAAATTAAAAAATAATATTTAAAAATACTAGATAACGTTTCATAAACGTAGATGATATGAACATTTATTTCAACAAAAATGTACTTCACTGAACGCATTGAAGTTCAACTGACTCTGGGTTGTATATTGCAGCTCCACAGAAAGCCCCAATTATGATCAAGTTATAAGCGTAAAATAAACAAATTATGTTAAAATATTCCATTGTGACCTTCCCAGTTTTTGTCCAAATGAAAGACTTTTAGTAAAACTTAAAGATGTATTTTTATGTTTCACAAATTTTTGTATTATCTAATTAACTACGAAGTGGATCGTAATCTTTCTTTACTTTCAATATTGTGTTCCTAACTTTGCGTACCTTCAGATTATAAACACATTTTCTCATGTGAAATGAAACTGTTATTGTTAATCATAGTCTGTTTAGTTATAAAATAGAAATAAAATTTATAAATCTGTATTTTATTTAAAAAAAATATATCGAAATAATGTATAAAGTTTTTGTGCAGCTTCATTTGAAAATTTTCAATAATTAATTGAAGTCTTGGATCGAATACCAAGCTACTTAAAATTAAATACCTAGGACGACTTTATGATGGGGACGTCTCAATCAAGCGCAAAAAATAGAAGCGACTGTTTAGGCGCGGGGCAATTAAAGCTACTAGTTCCAAAGCCGCACAAATCCACTAATTCCTAAGGACTTGTACTGTTTTGGAACTGGTGGCTTAATTTACACTTTTAAAAATATTGTATGAAACTTTAAACACTTTACATGAAATTTTTTTCAGATGTGCGTAACTGAAATTTCAAACACAATTACATTACAATTAATACATTATTTTGTAAACAGAAATTACACCAAGGTTAAAAAATAATATATTGTGCCCAGCATTGATTTATTTGTTATATTTTATTTTTTTCAATATACAGTCGAACCTGGATAAGTACAAACTGGATAAGTAAAATTTCTCTTACTTTTTCTTTATCCTTTATATATTTCATTTTATGTTATAGCATGTGATCAAATAAATACTAAAACTTAAACAAATTCCATTTAGTGAGTTTATTCTAAATAAATAAATTTTAAACTGTCCGAGTAAGAAAACTAAGGATTTTAGTTGCCCAGAAAATTAAAAGCATAATAGGTCATATTTTTAAACGACTTCAAATTTTATTTTAAAAATTGAATAGTATATTCTTTTTGAGTCACAAATTCAATTTATGCAATAATAATAATCCATTTTTGTATCGTTCCAAATGTATTTTATCCCTTAAATCAACATCGGTCGCAGCGATAACTCTGTCGTCCGAAGAAACAAACTAAACCAATAGACTTTTTCCTATATTGTTTGAAGAAAATGGCAAAAAGACGAATGAAAATTATGAAGTCTCGAAAACGGTAAATTAATCAGTATTTAAACATTTAATACAAACTTAATGTGGATTAAGTATGCTCGTACTTGTAATTCATTAATTGGTCTAGAAATTAGATAAAGTTTTTTGAAATATTAACAAAATAAAAAATAAAAAATTTTGATTAATTTAATCGACATTCATTTTAACTACTGTAAAATTGATAACAATAATTTTTTCGCTCAGATAAAGTAAAACTATTTAAAAGACCTTATTAAAATAAATTCATGTTTATTTTTATAGATGTAATAGGTGCGCAACTAAGTTCCCGCTGTTTGTCAATAGACGGCTCAAGTAGTAAGTGCAAGTTGATTCGGACATGCCGAAAATATCATGAATCAACCTTAGACTTATGGTATTCAAACCGAGTTGACTTATTCGTGTTTTTTTGCACTATTTACTTTTAATTGTTCAAAAATGGCTGATTTTGTGCCAAATAATCGTCATTTGCGGGAAGTGCTGCTTTTGTTCTTTAACTCAAAAAAAAAAAAAACGGCGGCGGAAGCTCATCGACAGCTTCAACAAATTTACGGAGACGCTGCTATAAATGAAACAACGTGCCGTGATTGATTCCGTCGCTTCAAAGACGGTGATTTTAACGCTGACAATCGTCCGCGAGAAGGAAGACTGAAAATCTTCGAAGACGCTGAATTGGAGACTTTGCTCGATCAGGATCCGTGTCAAACGCAAGAAGAGTTTGCTTCAGTTCTAGGAGTTACCCGCCAAGCCATTTCCAAGCGATTGCGTGCGTTAGGGATGATTCAAAAACAAGGAACTTGGGTTTCTTATGAATTAAAGGCCCGAGACGTTGAGCATCGTTTTATTGCCTGTGAACGATTGCTACAGCGGCAAAAAGGGAAGGGGTTTCTCCATCGTATTGTAACGGGTGATGAAAAATGGATTCATTACAGTAACTCGTAGAGAAAAAGATAACGAGGACTGCCCGGTCAAGCTTCAACGTCGTCGGCCGAATAGTCATGCAACGAAGGTTAAACTGTTCATTTGGTGGGACCTGGTCGGCGTTATTTATTATAAACTTTTAAAACCGAACGAGACCATCACAGGGAAACGGTATCGCACTCAGTTGATGCGATTGAGCCGAGCACTGCGCGAAAAACAGCCGCAATACGAGCAGAGGCACAACAAAGTGATTTTACAGCATGATAACGCCCGGCCTCACGTTGCCAAACCTATGAAAACTTTTTTCGAAACGCTTAAATGGAAACTGCTACCCACCCGCCTTATTCTCCAGATATTGCGCCGTCAGAGTATTACTAGTTTCGTTCGATGGCTCATGGTCTGGCGGACCAGCAGTTCTGTTCTTACGAAGACATCAAAAAACGGC